>JAWWLR010224294.1:0-12351 GCA_035041075.1 Acraspis erinacei | reverse complement strand
TATAAATTTTTACCAATAAAATTAATTCTCTATGAAAGACGATTAGTTTTCAACCAAAAACGATATAATTAAAATTTCCCATTATGAAATTGATTTTTAAAGAACAAGAAAAATAGAGAAAATAGTTGAATCCTCTATGAAAAGCATAAGATTTCAACAAAGAAAATTAATTTTCTACAAAAAAGGCGAATTTAAACTAAAAAAATTAATTTACAATTACAAATATAAACTTGCATCCTAAAATTAAACAGTTCAATTTTTAAGAATTTATTAATATCAGTCCGGAAGGTGTCCCAAGAACGTTCATGTCTTCAAGACGTCTTTAGGACATTTTTGGATATTTGGCGTCTTAGAGACGATGACTGAATTGACATAGGACGTCCGAGGAACGTCCTAAGGACGCTCTCAGGATTTTCTTAGTTTTGTACCAACTGGGTGGTAAACAAATTTGTCTAGGCTAATGCATTGGTAAACTAATTTTGTTGTGGTTGCTACGACATTTAAATTAAAAAAAAAAATTATATCCTTATCGAACTATCAAAAAAGTAAAAAAATGAGTTATTAGAAATTTATTAGACAAAAAAGACAAGTTTAAATGCTGAAAAATAGCCCCATACTGGATTTGTTAATTAAGTTTTGTTAAACAATACATCAAACCATAAACATTTGTTTATACAAATGTTGTTCGCAGTAAGCAATTTCGTTTGAAATTCATTTCTTTCTATGTTAATAATTTTTTCTTTTAACTGGAAATTTACACAACTTTTGGATTTTTTTTTGTAAATTAATTTCTATTTCATTAGTAACTTCAATATTTGCGAGAGAACTAATCAATTTGGTTAACAACATTTTTTTCAAGGGAATAATTTGAGTTCAAAATTGATTTCTGTTATTTTAAAATTTCACTGCGTTTTTAATATTTATGTAATTTGTAGAAAATTTCCCTTTTTTGGATTATTTTTTATTTTTGTTCACAATTAATCTCATTGGTTGAATATTTCAGTGCTTCATTAAAAATTTATGTATTTTTTACTAACTTCATTTTTTTCGGTAGAGAATAAATCATCTTGATTGATATTTCATATTTCTAGTAATATTTCTATTGTATTATATTTCACAGTTTTCATGTCTTTGTTTGACAATTAAATCATTAAAAAAAATTAATTAATCCTTTTTCATTGAAAATTGAACTATTTTGTTAATAACTGATCCTTTTGGCTTGAAAAGCCGCGTGAGTTTATAGTTAACGCGAGCGCTTTACCATAGCTTTCCTATAATCGAGAGTAATCATACTCTGTACATTTCTTGGAGTCAGATCGCACCGCAATGGTGGGAATCATCACTTTACCTTCAAGCCACAATTGAACTCATCACTTTGGAGTGTAGCCTGGCATTTAGTTGGAGTGGAGAATGACTGTATGGCTTGGAGTGACTGGTTGCGTCAAATGGTGTGGCTGGTCGTTTCAATTGACGTGACTTGTCGATGTTAATGACGTGACCTGTCGCACCAACTGGTGTGACTGTTGGCTCCAAAATTTATTTACACTTAAGCGCACGCAAGTATCAGATACTCTACCACGGGCGTGTAAGTGTTACTCATGAAAATAAAAATTTACAGTGAAAAGCGGGACCCAACAGACCATGGCTGCGCCACGCATACGTAATGCAAAGTTGACCAAGCAGACGGTTCGACCCGACGACCCTTCTATCCTGGATTCTAAGACGGAATTCGGGTGGCTGGGTATGGTGAGGGTACTCGATGTGGTGGGGGTAGTCGGGTCACTCCAAGTCGAACGCACTTGAGCATTGAATTGGCGGGCCGATGATTTGTTCGATCGTGAGTGAAAACTGAGCTGACATGTCGCACTGCCTCCACCACTGTGCTTCCAGAAAGGAAGCACAGTGACTTCGCAAAGTTGTCTCACCAGTTGGTGTGACAGGCATGGGCACTCTTTTTATGCGAAAAACGTCACTGTATTTTGGCGTGAAATAGTCACAGCAACGCAAAGAGTCAAACTGCTCACTTCAATGTTGTGTCTTAACCACTATAATGGAATGGACGTAGCATTGACACCAGTCTTGCAGTGACATTTTCACTCCCAAGAATTTAGAGAGTATGAAATCCAGAGTAAATCTGTATATAAAATTAATCCGGGGTAATCGGATCCAGCCGACTGTAATCCACCTCCGCTAGACCGCAATTTAATAAGTTGCTTCGTCCTTGTATTTAACTCAAAGTCTAAACTCAAATTCAGTAGATGTTTCTCACCAAACCATAGTCCATTCTCCGGGTCGACATTTGCGTGATTCAGTCTGCTGCCCTCGACACCTTGTTCCACAGATATCAATGTCCTCGGTTGAGTATTTGCATGATTTTGGGAACTATTCCAGTGGACTAACATTATTCTATTATCAGCACCCACGGCAAATCTATCGGCATGGTGTTCAACAGGAACAGCTGCATATGCGCGACCTCCGACTATGGAAGAAATAATTATTTAAAAAATTAGTCATAGTATACACAGAAGGATATTAGTACACGGAAGGAAATATTTTTTTAAATTTTAAATGACCGAGTTAGCCAATATAGTCCAGGGCCAAACGTACACTGTTAAAAATTTCTTTAGAAAACCTCCACATTGGTATGATACCTCACATGCATTTTGATTTTCTTATACGAGACCATTAACCAGTAACAGTTCTGTATCATACTTGCGACTGGATGTCATGAAATTCATACACGTCAAATTATGTTATTTCAGTGAATTTCATAAATTCCGTGAGTTTCAAAAACTCCGTGAAATCCTTCAATTCCATGAATTTCTTCAACTCCCGGAATTTCTTGATTTCCATAAATTCTGTGAATTCTTGTAATTTCTTCAATTCCGCAAATTTCATAATTTTCATGAATATATACATTTCCATGAATTCTGTTAATTATTTTAATCTCGTGAATTTCGGCCTCTAAATGAATTCCGTGAGTTCCTTGATTTTCATGAATTCCGTGAATTCCGCGACTTCGGTGAATTTCTTGAATTCCGTGAATTAGATAGATTTTCTTGAATTCCTTCATTTTCATGAATTTCGTTGCCTCTGTGAATTTCAAGGATTCCGCTAATTGTACGAATTTCGAGAATTCCTTGAATTCGGTAAATTTCGTTACAATGTCAAATTAGCCAATTTTGAAAAATTTTTATACTTTTTTTTATTAAAAATGTAATCCCCAAGCGCATTTAAATTTTACTTGTTTAAATCTTCAAAACGGTTTTTTTTAATTACTTAAATTAAAACTAAAAATAGAACACTTTTAAAGTAAGAAATTTTTGATTTCCGGTTGACGAATTTTGCGAAAACTCGAAAATCAGTTATTCATTTCTGTGCTAGGGAGTTCCTCCATTAACAAATTTTTGGAATCTGTATATTTTTTTATAAATAATGGAATGCTTGTCTACAACTTTGCCAGAATTCGTAAAAAATCAGTAAATTCGAGGGATTCATTGAATTCACGAAATTCAAGGAATTTATGCAATTAAAGGAATTTGCAAAATTCGCAAAAATTCATGTAATTCATGGAAATGACGGGACTTACAGAAACCTTTGCATTCATGGAATTTACGTAATTGATGGAATTCAATAAATTGGTAGAATTCTAAGAATTAGCTGAACTGGTGAAATTGGTGAAATTCATAAATTTATGGAATTTACAGACTACGTGGAACTTAAGGAATTTGCGGAATTCATGTAACGCGCGTAGTTTATGGAATTCGCTGAGTTCACGAGATTCCTAGAATTCGTGGAATGTAGGAAATCTATAGAATTTGTGGGATTCCCAGAATTCATGAAATTCTAGACATCCATAGAATTCTAAGAATTCGCTGAATTGGCGAAATTCACGGAATTAATGGACTTATGGATTTACCGGCATTAAAGGAATTTACTGAGTTCACGTAACTAGCGCAACTAATGAAATTCGCGGAATTCATGGAATTCTCTAAGTTCATGGAGATTACAGAATTCGTAGAATTCATAGAAGTTGTGGAATTCAAGGAATTCAAGGCATTTACGGAATCCAAGGAATTCAAGGAATTTACGGAATTCACAGAATTGATAGACTTAAAGGAATTCATGGGATTCAAGGAATTCACAAAATTCAACGAATTCACCGAAATCACGGAACTCACTGGATTTGTGGAATTTGCGTAATTTGAATGAAAATGTATTAACGAAATTCATGGAATACGCGAGATTCATGGAATACATGGAATTCACCTAATTCTTAGAATACACTAGAATACACCAGAATCAAAATAATTTACGAAATTCGAGGAATTTACGGACTCCATAGAATTCACATAATTCAAGGAATTCATGGAGTTCAAGTAATTTACGGGATGTATGGAATCCAAGAAATTGGCAGAATCCGTGAAAGTCCACGAATTCCATGAATCTCCATGAATTCATTAAATTCCACATTTTTCTTTATTTTCGTGAATTCCACGAATTCGTTGAATTTCATAAATTTGTTGACTGCCTTTATTTTTAAAAAATTTTGAAATTCCTACAAATTCCGTGACTTCCAGGAATCTTGTAAATTCTGAGAATCCTGAGAATGCCATGAATTCCGTAAATTGTAAGAATTTTGTCAGCTCAATTAATTCCTTACATTTCTTCAATTCCACAAATTCCTTGAACTACACGAATTTCTTCAATTTCATGAAGTACTTGAATGCCGTGAATTCCTTGAATTTCGTGAATTCATCAAAGCAAGTGATTTCCCTGAATCTTTTAAATTCCACAAATCTCGTGATTTCCATGAATTTCGCGAAGTCCGCGAATTCAGTAAATTTCGTAAATTTTTCGAATTTCATTGTTCCTTGAATTCCGTGCATTCCGTGAAATCCGTGAATTCCTTGAATTCCATGAATTCGACGAATCCCTTAAATTCCATGAATATGCCCATTATATACTATATGCTAATCAAAGTTTTGTGCTGCGTCAGAAAATCTCTTTCTTTTACTAGAAGAGGTGTCCTGATAAATGATTTATATTTTTGTTTAATTTTTCGATCCAGCAGGTGTCGAGGTATTGACTACTGGACTTGTATTTTAAAATTACCGGACTTTCAGAAATTTAAAAAATTTCCAAAATGTCTCAAATATATAAAATCTCAAACTTATAAATATTTTGAAAATTATAAACCAATTCTAAAGTTATCAAAATTTCTAAAATTTGCAAATATCTAAAACTGAAAAAATATAAAATTTTCCAAATTTAAAAATTATCACTTTTTTCAAAGTTTCTAAATTTACTAAAATTTCAAAAAGGTCTAAGATATGTAAATTTTATAACATTATTAAGATTTGTTTAATTATACAAATTCTAAAATTATTAAAATGAGTTAAATTATTAAAATTTCTAAGATTTTCTAAAATATATAAAAATTTTAAGTCATTAAAATCTTGAAAATCATAAAATAATCTAAAATGCAAAATTTATAAAAACTGTACAATTTACAAAATTACAGACAATTCTTAAATTTTCAAAATTTCCAAAAATTCCGAAAATTATACAAATTTCTTAAATTAAAAAAATGTCTAAAATTGTCAAAATTTCTTAAATTTCAAAAATCTAAACTATCCGAAACTTCAAATTATTAAAGAAAATTTAATTGCAAAGTTTCTTAACAGTTCGAAAAATTTTTAAATATGAAAATCTAGCTGTTCAAAATGTATAAACTTTTTAAAATGTTTAAACTTATTAAAATTGATAAAATAATTAAAAGTTCTAAAATTATAAAAACCTAGAAATTTTCGAAATTTCAGAGACTATCAAAATTAACAAAAAGTATAATTATTTAAAATTTCCAAAATGACTGAAATTTGTTAAATTAAAAAAAGTTCTAAACTCTTCAAAATGTAATTTATACTAATTTGTACAATTTTCGAAAAATTGTAAAATAGTTCAAAACAATTTTAAATGGTAAAAAATTTTAAATCTTCAAAATTTATGAAATTACCAGAAATGCTAAAAATATCAAAATTTCTTGAAATTAAAAAAAAAGTATGAAATTTTCAAAAAGGTCTAAATTTTTTCAAAAATATAAAAATTTGTTTTTCAAAAATATCTAAATTTTATAAAATTATTAAGAGTTTTTTCATTGTAAAAATTTCATAAAAATTCGAAAATTTCTAAACTGCTCAAAATTTCTACACAGTTTGAAACTTCTGAACTGGTTGAAATTTCCAAAATTTCTAATTAATTAAAAATTCTAAAATTATTGAAATTTAGTATATTATCAAAATTTCTAAAATGTTCTAAAATATCTAAAAAATTTAAGTAATTAATATCTTGAAAATCATAAAAAAATCTAGAATTTCTAAAAATTGTACAAATTACAAAATTATAGAGAATTCTTAAATTTTGAAAATTTCCAAAAATTACAAAAATTCCGAAAATTATACAAATTTATTATATTAAAAAAACGTCTAAAATTGTGGAAATTTCTAAAATTTCTAAAACCTAAACTATCTAAAATTTTAATTGCAAAGTTTCTTAACAGTTCCAAAAATTGTTAAATATGAAAATCTAACTGTTCAAAATGTATAAACTGTTTAAAATGTTTAAACTGGTTAAAATTGACAAAATCATCAAGAGTCCAAAAATGATAAAAACTTCGAAATTTTTGAAATTTCACTGACTAACAAAATTAACAAAAAGTCCAATTATTTAAAACTTCCAAAATTACTGAAATTTGTTAAGTTAAAAAAAGTTCTAAACTGTTCAAAATGTAATTTATAGAAATTTGTACAATGTTTTAAAAATTCTAAAATAGTTTAAAACAATTTTAAATGGTAAAAAATTATTAATCTTCAAAATTTATAAAATTACCAGAAATGCTAAAAATATCAAAATTTCTTGAAATTAAAAAAAGTAGAAAATTTTCTAAATTTCAATATGTCAAAAATAGTTAAATTTATAAACTTTTCTAATGTCTAAAATATCTCAAATTTGCATTATTCCAAAATTTATTAATATTTTAAATTTTTTAAATTTATAAACTGTTCGAAATTTTTAAACTGTCAACAATTTCTAAAATTATGAAAATCTCCAAAATTATGAAAAAGTCTACTAAGTTCTAAGTGTATTAAAAATTCCGGAATAATTGAAATTTGTTCAATTATAAAAATTTATAAAATGTTCTAAGATTTCTGAAATGGGCCAAACAAATTTAAATCATAAACCATTTTTGGTAAAAATTGCTGAAATTGCCCCAATTTCTAAAATTGTAAAAACGTCGAAAATTTTCAAAATTTATAAAATTAACAACATTTAAAAAATCTTTAAAATATCTAAAATATCTAAAAAATTTAAAATTTAGTAGATTTTAGAAATTATCAGCATTTTTTAACTGTTCAAAATTTCAAATCTGTTCAAAGTTTTTAAAATTATCAAAACCTCTAAAAATATGAAAAGATATACAATTTTTTTAAATCGTCTCAATTTTTAAAAGTACTTTGGAAGTTTGAAACACTTTAATGACCACAGTTTGTGTGTTGAGGAGGCTAATCAACGCAAAATGTGTGTTCTTTTTAGGATATCTCTTCCATCATAATCTCTTTAAGGTGGTGGCTGACCAATGAATGCCACTACTACTTGAAAAGGCGCCGTTCTCGAGTATGGTGCTGATGACTTTTTAATTCCATAACTCCACAATTTGCAAGTCCAAACGTGAAAAGTGAGTTTCAAAACGTGACGAAGCGAGATCCAAATTTTTAGAAAAGAATTTTTGTAAAAATTTAGAATTTGCTGTGCAGCGTGAAAATGATAAAAGTATAAAAAGGATTTGTATACCTAAACGAGCGCAAGTTAATGTTGCTCCATGAAAGGAACAAAGTTTATTTGTAAAGGAATTTACGAAGAAGATTTTTCCTTGGTCCCAGAAAGGACTCCTTGCTGATCCGGAATCAGACATATAGTTTACAACGCTAAGGAAAAAAATTGTGTTAGTTCTGCAAATGAAGTATCAAAGAATTTTAAATACAGGGTTGCTACAGTTTAGCTCGCAGGGGGACTCTGGAAATTCCGCGAAAGTCAGGGAATTTTCGACAAACTGAAGTCAAATTTTAGGGGATTCTCATGTAAGCTACAGTACGGCTTAATCTGCACTTCTCCTCACCCAACCACAAATTCTGAGGAAACTTTTATAAAAATAGGACAGGAACATTCTTATGACTTTTGTCAATTTATAAAACCAAATGGGTTGATATAATTTTTTCATTTTAAAATCTTTTGAGTTAAAAATAAATTTTTGTGTTTGAAAAATCTGGCTTAAGACGATCTGAAGGTACCGCGGCATACCTGCCCTGCCGGCGACCTTTTTTCTGTTGTTTAGCGCTGGACTAGATTTCGAAGCACTGTGGCTCTCAACCGGCGCCTTATGCATTATTTTACAGGGGTACATTTAAATTATATTAGGGTATCAAGTAACTAAACAAAAATTCAAACTTTTAACAAAATAAGTGAAATGTCAGGTAATAATTTTGAAATGTGCAGAAAAATATAATATTTTAATTTAAACTTAAAAAATAATTTTTAACAAGAAGAAAAGGATTTTTTAAGAAGACTGTTTAACCAAAAACTTATTTTATCAATCTTTTGGGTTGAAAATTTATTTGGTAGAAAATTATATTTTGTTACTAAAAGTAAGTTTATGAACTAAAACTTCAACCATTTCATTTTTGTCGAGTTTTGTCATAGAAATCTTTTCTTTTTTTGTTGGCAACAGACTTTTCTAACTTAAAACAAAATTTCATTATATTCATGTTGAAAATTTATCTTTTTTAGTAGAAAGTTATCTCTTTTGTTGAATATTTGTCTTTCTGTTCTAGAAAATTCGTCTTCTAGGACGAAAATTTAACTGTTCACTTGAAGTTTATTTGCATGGAATAAGCATGATTCTACTTAAAATTTCATTCATTGAGTTGAAAATTTAACTGATTTTGTTGAAAATTCATTTTTTTTTTGGAAAGTGAATTGTGCCTGAAAATTATAGGTATTCTATTTTTGCTAGAGAATTTTGGAAAATTTACTTTTTGATTAAAATTCCTATTTTGTTTTTCAAAGGTCAGCAGAAATCTTTTCTAGATGGAAACTCAATTTTTCATTGAAAGTTTGTCCTTTTAATTTAAAAATTCATCTGCTTCAATAGAAATGTTATATTTCTTGGATAGAAATGCAACTATTTAATTCGAAATTACTATTTTTTGATTGAGCATTCCACTATTTCGTTTCAAAATATTTGTTGAACCATTTTTTTCTCGAAGATTCCTGAAAAATGATTTTTTGCACAAAGTTCAATATAAAAATAATTCTCAAAGGAAAATTTAATAGTTGATATTTTAACCAAGAATGATTTTAATTTTAAAAAAAGGTTACAGTAAAAGAACGAATTTTCAAACAAAATACTTTAATACTCAACTAAAAAATGTATGATTGATTTTTCATCGACAAAAATTAATTTAGAAAGGAAAGAAACGATTTTTTCAACAAAATAATTCAAGTTTCAACAAAAGAAATCAATTTTTGAAGAAAATAAATCTTTATCAAAAGAGTTCCCTATTTAATCATGCGGTTAAAGTTTGAACCAAGAAGATGAATATTTAACCAAAAAGTTTAATTTTCTAACAAAAAAGACAAATTAAGTAAAAAAACTGGAAAAGGGGGAAAAAGGGAAGCTTCTTGAAAAAGGGAAGAAGAGATGAATTTTTTAAGAGGGAAAAAATGTTGAAAAGTTATTTAAAACGTAAAAAATAAACATGCAATTCAATAATAGCGGTTGAATTTATCATAAAAACTGTCCATTATTAAATAGAATTTTTAGTGATTTACTATTGAATTAATAATAATTTTATGAATATATGTAAAAGCTAAAAAAAGAACCAGATTGCTTGACTGATTTAACTTCCTTCCAAACAATGAGATTTCAATTTCTTGAAAATTAAAAATAGGCTAACCACATAAATTGTTTTTTTTCCTGTACATATGAGTCAGGTAAAATGCACGTTAACCTTCCGTGTTTTTAATTTTCTAATATTAAAAGCGTGAAAAATTTAAAATTTGATAAGAAGAAGAGTTTAGAGCAATTTTAAATTGAGTTTATTAAATTATAAAAAATTATTATATATCTGACAGACATTATTCAAATAAATCATATATACTTTTCTTCCTCGATGAACGAACATGAATTTGTATCATTATGTTTCACCGCCATAGATATATATTTTTTGAGAACTAAAGAGAATTATTATGGATTTTCCCCAGTTTTTAGTTCATTTTTTGTAAACAAATTTTATCAGAAATTTTCCTTTTTGATGAAAAAAATTACCTTCTAGGTTGAAAGTTATCTTTTTGGTTGAAAATTCATATCTTTAATTAAAAATTAATTTATTTTATTACAAATTCGTACCTTTCAGTTGAAAATTGAAATTTGAAACTGATAATTTGACTATTCCATTTTCTTAAACTATTTTTAAAATAAACATTGAACTATTTGGTTGAACTGAAGACCTACTTTTTGTCGAAGATTCAACTTTTTTGTAAAAAGTTTAATTTTTTGCAATTGAAAATGAATGTTTTAAACCGTCATTTTAAGTATTTCATTATAAATTAATCTTCTTTGGTAAAAAATTAATTTCTTTGGTTTAAAATTCAGTTCTTCTTTATCAGTAGAAATTAATTTTTCGCTGTGAAAATTAATCTTTTGGTTTAAGAATTCAACTTTTTGCTAAATAATTCATTTTTTCGTTAAAAATTAATCAGTTTATTTAATAATTGACAAATTTAGTTAGAAAATCGTTTATTTCTTTTTTTTGTATATATTATTATTTATTAATTAAAAAAAATAGTAATCCAGTTGTGCTTTAAAATTGTTTTTTTTTAGTTAAAAATGTATTTGTTTTGCTTAAAATTCGTATTATTTGGGTGAAAATTTATATTTTTGTGTTTAAAATTTTTTTTGGCTTTAAAATTAAATTGTTTGTTGTAATTTAACGCTAAATAAAAATGAGTGCTCTCGATTGAAAACTCAACTGTTTTATAGAAAATTAGTATTGTTTGCTTGAAGATTCAACGTTTTGGATCATTTTTTTTTCTTTATTTAATAGAAAATCTTTTTTGGCTTTAAATTTTGTCTGTTTAGTGGTAAATTCATCTTTTTGGTTTAAAAATTAATCCGTTTTGTTTGCGAATTATACCAGTTTAGTTGAAAATTATTTTCTTTTGTTAAAAATTGAACTCTTTTGTTAAAATTTAAACAATTTATGAAACTCAAACACTTCATCCTTACGAATTTGTTCAATGAATAAAAAGTTAACAGAGTTATAGCATTTTAAAAATAAGAAAAAAACGAAAATGATCATTTTAAGAAAAGCAACGCACGATATAAAAAATTACAGAAAAAGAAAAAAGGTGCTTTTTGAAAAACCTGCAGGATTGTCACACTGTGCAAGATAAGAAAAAAGATTAAATAAAAAATATGTCTATTGCAATTTGAAGAAAGATTTTAAAAATTCTGAAAAAGAAGAGGATTTTTTTTTAAATAAAATAAAAAGAAGGAATGAATTTAAAAGAGAAGCAAGGGATTTTTTTGGTAGCTTACTCATTTCTCTGTCTTATTTTTTATTTTCGTTCAAAAAATTTTATTTTATTTTTTTTAGAAAATGTCTTTTCTTTTAAATTGCAATAGTAATATTTTATATTGGTTGCTCAAATTTAGGCGTTGGATTCATGGTTCTAAATTCATAAGTTAAAAAAATTATGCAGTCAAAAAAGATCTGCAAATTTGTTCTGGATCAGCTTTTTGCAGGAGATGTATTCTTTTTTATTCGTAAACAAAGAACATTATAAATTAAAGAAGGAATGTTTCAACAGTGACCAAGCTATACAAAATAACATTTTAAAAAAGTTTAATTTTTGGACAAACTACACAAGCTATGAAAAAAGTTTCTGTTTTAATCATATACCATAATAATTACCAAAAATTAAATTAAATTTGTTGAGTAACGAAAAAAGTACGAAAAAAAATTAATTGCATTATATTTACCAAATTTTCTTAGAACCACTTTACTCTAGGTTGCGTATTTTTCGTTTTAATTTAAAAAATAAGATTGAAAATAAACTAATTAAACTGATGAAAAAAACCACCTTTTTACAATTACGAAAAATATAAAAGCAAAATTTTTATGTTTCAATACCAATGCAAATTGTGAATTGTAATAATACAGGGTGAGGGAAAAGTATGGAAACCCCAGAAAATTTTAGAAAATTTAAAATAGAAAATTAAAATTAACATGA
>JAWWLR010224243.1:0-12354 GCA_035041075.1 Acraspis erinacei | reverse complement strand
GATGAAATCTCTAAATTGATATCAGGGGTTTCTAATTATGTGTGAAAAATAAAAAGGGGATAAGTAGAGAGAAGAATAAGACTGAAAAATGTAAAAAAAAGAAAGGATTTTCGGGTACATTTAAGAACAGTCAAGTTTAGGGAACGATTTTTTTATACAAGGAGATTGGGAAAGTTTTTTAAAAATTCATGAGTGCAAGGAAAACTGTTGTGAACGCATTGCAGTTGATAAATTCGAGAAATAATAAAAGTATTTGCTTAAAAGTACAAAAATGTACAACTATATTAACTTCAGTTCTAATAAAGATATTAAAGGCATTCGAACTGCAAACTTTAACAAATAGGCTCAGTAATTATATTCAATCATCCGGAAGGATGTGATAGTTTTATTTTTTGAAAACTTTGATATTTTTAGAAATTTTTTTGTTCGAAAACAAGTGCCAGAAAGAAGCCGGCAACTTAATTACAGAGCCTATCCGTTACAGTTTGCAGTTTGAGTCGCTTAAATATCTTTATTAGAACTGCAGATAATATAATTGTATATTTTTGTACTTTTTAGCAACAATTTTTATTATTACACAAATTTCTCAACTGCAATTTATTCACAACAGTTTTTCTCATACTTATGATTTTTTTTCAAATTTTACCCATTGCACTTGTATGAAAAAATAATGCTCTAAAATTTTCCTAAATGTACCCGAAAATCCTTACTTTATTACGTTTTTCAGTCTGCAAAGCACAAAAAATTTTTTCATAAATATCTTCCAGCTTATTTACATAGGCCACATTTAGCTTTCATATGACTATTTTTTTATTGTGCTATAATTTTTTTTGTCTGAGTTGTTAAGCTTCAAACGCAGATGCCTATCATTTTCTCGCCAATAGCAGTGCTTAAGTTTATTTCATATAAATTTTAACTAAGGAGAAATTTTATTAATAGAGAACTCACTAATCCCACTTAGTCTTTATTCTAACGATTATATAAAATCAGAGATCCCTGAGATCTAAATTCAAACAACTTATTTTAGATACAGAAACGGATTCTGACTTTAGTACGCACAATTTATCTTTTCAAAAATACGGCTTAGTATAATACTAAACGAAAAATGCTCTCGGAAGCACAGATGGTTCAATAAACTCTTATATGCACTTTGAGGAAAACGTCCAGGATTATGAATCATATAATGTGACCTGCTGGTACAAAAGGGCTAATTATGTTTCAATTATATCGCCTCTTTACAAGTGTTATTATTACAACCGTAGCCTACAGGCTATTTAATCCTCCTGAATGAGGGGTAAGGCACGCGTGGGCACTCAATGTATTGAAGCTTGGGTTGAGTCACTTCGGACTGCAGGTAGTCGCTCGACAAATACTAACTTAAGAATTTAAGCAGACGCTGGCGCCAGTGTGAGCCCTTCAGAGCCGACCCTAAATGGTTTTACACTTTCCGTTATTTCGGAATTTAATCAATGTATTGACGCGGAGTCCTTCAAATCGTAATGGAAATATTTTCTCTCTTTCTACAAATATCGGGCTCTTCGTCACTATTTATCGCTTCTCCTTACTTCCGAAATAGGTTGGCAGTGAACTATCCAAGCTAGATTAAAGTAATATACTTAGAGTGGTTGAAGAGTTATAACTTTATGTTTTATGTGACTGGAAAAGTGTCACATTCTCATGGAGAATTCAAATATCACGAAATAGAATTACAAATATTCTCTTGGAGTATTTAAATAGCTCAAAATAAAATTTCAGATATTTTCATGGAGAATTCAATTTAAAATCAACGTACAATTTCTTTTGCAATTTATGGCTGGCTCTCAGAAGCTATAAAAAATAAATATCCTCGATCTCTTGCTCCAATTTTCGCCTCTCGAACAGAGCTTTTCAGCTGTTTTTTTCTTCTAAACATTTTAACAGCTCTCTTGAAACTTGAGCGTTTGCAGAAAGAACGTTGTATCATGAAATATAGACTTGTGTCCAATAATTTATTTGACATTTATTTGACATTTGGTAGTTAATCGCACTATTTTATTCACCAAAAATTGCAACAACAAGAGAAAAGAAATAAAAAAAAAACCTTTGCGATGCAAAAAATCTACCCGATACAATTCAATGAATGTATGAAAACAAATTTAGACCAGTAATTTCCACAATCACATTTTAATAAACATTAAAGTGTTTTTAATATTATATGTTTAGAACGGCAGCAGGTTGCAGCTGCTTCGATACTCACAAGACGCGAACCTTACCCATTTGAGGAGGGTAAGTTTTCTTCAAGTATCTTGCTTTCGTTACAATACTTATAAAAAAAAAGTAAATCCCTACAGTTACGTCACTAAAAGAATTAAGTATCAGTTCCCTTAAAAAATTCTCTAGGCCTACTTCTAATTATTCCGTTTTAAAAGCTTAAATTTGAAAATTCTATTTTTAAAATCTATCAATCCTTAGTTGCTTAATGTAGCACTTTAAAGTTAAATGTATTTCCTTCAATATTCTTTAGTCTGGAATTGGAGCGAGACTGAACACATCAAATATAATGCCGAAAAATGGTCGAGCCGAGTAAGCATGGCAAATCGGCCCCCGCTCGTATCGGCTGCTATTCATGTCAAAAATTCATCCTGAGGTAGCATAAAAATGCGAAGAATTTTAACCTTCAAATTGCATTTTTTTTTAACTTATGGAAGGGGAAAGGAAGAAAATAAATTAAGTTTTCTCGAAAACCGCTACACCGATTTTCATGAACAAAATATATGTTATGTCGACTGAAATGACAATTTTCCAAATAATACAGGAGAAATTTATTGCCAAAATAACAATTAAAGAAATGTTAGTATTTTTTTAGCATGGTTTTTAGGTGATGCTTTACCTGCATCAACCATATTTTCAAGAAAAAAAATCTATAAGTTCCCGAGAGAAACATATTTTTTCCCGAACTGATCAGATTGGTAATGAGAAAACCATGTTTTGTTTTATTTTTTTATTACGATATAGAAACCGCAGATGACTATATTTAACTAAGGTGCACCAATTCAATAAGTTCGAGATAGAAATATGTTAATATAAGGGATGTATAGATTTTTTGGTGAAAAGGTGCTTGATGCAAGTGAAAAATAGCACCTTAAAAAAATCTTCAAAGAATTCAAATATGAAAAAAATATGAATATGAAAATCGGTCAAGTATTTTTCGGAAATAACCACTTTTTTATTTTCCTTCCCCGTTTCAAAGATTCCCAACAAAAGCTCAATGTGAAGGTCGAAATTCTTCGTAAATTTTTGCTACCGAAGGATGAACTTTGGCACGAATTTCAGCCTGATACGAGCGGGGGCCAATTTGCCGTGTTTAACCGGCTAGACCCTTTGAATAATTTCGGAAATAAGTATTAAAAAGTGTATAAAATTTTCATTCATTATAAAAATTGCTCTGAAAAACTTTTTTTTCTCGAAAATCTCACTCATTTAATTCAGTGAAACATTTATAACTGTTGCTACCATTCAAATTGAGTTGAAAATCATTGGAGATTGTTACATTTTCTCAGAATTAATACGTCGTATATAAGTTTATTTCTAAAATATAATGATTCGAAAATTGTAATCTATAAAAGTATTTCAAAACATAAATTTAATGTCATTTGTATCTGTTTAACGGAAATCATGTCCTTCAGTATGAAGTTGTACTGAAAGTGATTTCTGTATAAATAAAACATGCCATTTTCACTATTTAAAATTAGAGAATTTTAATCCTTAAATATTACATATTTTAAAATGAAATTAATTTAAACTAAAGGCTTTGTAAGTAATCAAATTCTTAATTTCGTTTAAAATAAAAGTAATGTTAAAATATATGATCCTGAAACTGATTCGTCAATGTAAATAACTTTCAAGTTGTGCATCACGATCTTTTAAATTCAAACATTTTATTCTCACCTACAATGAGCAAAATTTCATGTTACAGACAATTTTATAAAAAGTCCAACCTTCGTATACTAATAAACTGTTACATCTTTAAATTCGAAAAACAACATTTAGAAAGAAGTTTCAATTGTAAGATTTCTAATTCTCCTAAATTCAAAACTAAATTGAATTTTTCTTCGTAAACTCTTCTGTAATTCTAAAATTGTAAATTTTTATGGCATATCAAATATTTTATTATTGAAATTGATTAGACAAATTTCGTGACGATCAGTAAATATATTACCGGACATTTTGACCGTTTTCATTATAAGTTTTTAGATTTTGATCCTTTAAAAGTGAATAAGTAAACAAAAACCGTTCAAGATAAAAAGTAGTTACCAATGGGAAACATTAAGAGTGAAAAATTATGCACTGTAACAGGTCTGAATTTTTCATGATTTAGAATTTACTCTCGAAGCATTCAATTCAAAATTATCGTGTATCGTCTTAGAAGACTTCACTCGCAATTTGTGCTTTCAGCTAACTAAATGTTTGGTTGTTTTCGTTTGCAAATTAGCTTATCAATAATAGTTTTACATTTTTCTCTAGTAACTTTGTCTATTGGTACATAGGAGTTGTGATAGTGGATGATATATTCATGGTCGGGGATAATAGATTGGAACAAACCAGCATTTTTCTCAGGGATGACGTGTGCGATATTTTTCCTCGAATTCTCCTATAGTTGACTTCAGTATCTTTGTGTTAAGATTTGTTATCGTAACTGCTCTTTAATTGGCAGATAGGGCATTACATGTTGAACCTTTTAATTTCTTCGTCCATTCCTGCCCTTTCTGCTTTAGCTCTTTCTTTTCTAATGGTATTTATTTCTCCTAATTGATCACCATGGGCTTCGCTCATGACGTTTTCTTTGTCTTGTTTAGTCAGCTCGTGAGTTTTATTGAAACACAAGTAAACACTGGAGTCTGCGTAGAGTTGGACAAATTGTCGATCATTTCTACTCATTCTTCCCTTTCGATAGGTGTAAACGTAGGGCCTCCAAAGTTTAGTCGTATTATAGTTAATGTTTTGGTCTTGAAATCATCTATCATCCAACCTAGGTGTCGTATCTTTTCTTCCTCATTGTCGTTTGGCATATGACCCCTTTCAGTTCTTTTCCAAAATTTTCCGGCTGCCCTGGGTTTAAGTTTTACCCTTTATTTCTCACCGGGTTGGCTTTCCACTGTAAGTAATTATTAAATATATTGGAATCCTGCTCATTCTGTCTTAAGCTTTCTGATTCATCCTCAGTTGACTCTTCGCATGATTCCTCGGAAGACTCTCTCATTATTCTTTCAGGCAATTTAGTTTTCACTTTGCTGCCGACTCTTTCGTTACTAGTGATTTTTGACTAAGGTTTTTTGCACTTGGCGATATTTAATTCCCCTATAATGATTGTGTCGAGTACTTTTATATTGGGTAATGTGTCATCCAGTGTGATTCCTTTTCCCACTATGTCTGTGCCTTCAAGAGCTCTACTGAGCACATCTGGAATAGTAAACGGGAATAGCATAGATAAGCAATCCGCAGCTTTATTCTCTTTACCTCTAACGTGCTGGACTTCACACTTCTATTTTTATAATCTGAGCAACTATCTCAGTGGGCGTGAGCTTCGGTCTTTTACGTGATAGAGCCAAATCAAGGTCTTGTGATCCGTCTTAGTTGTAAACTTTTTCCCTAGTAGGTACTGACGGAGTCGTTTAGCCGCCCACAAAATAGCTAACAATTCTTTTTCACTAGTCTTATAATTTTCTTTTGCTTTATTTAATGTTCTTGATATAAGCAAGCATGAGTATCATTTATGTGATAGCACTGCACCCCATCCATTGTTGGATGCGGCTGTAGTGAGCACAAAAGTTTTCTTGAAGCTCGGAAATCCAGTGTCCAGTCGAATATTTTTTCTTTTTGGGTGCGCTCAGTCAGAGTTCTTGTTGTACTAGATAATTTTTTAAGAAATTCTTTATAGTATCCTGTCAAAGACATGAAATAATCAATTGTCTTCACTGTGGTGGGGATTTCAAAGTTCTTAAACGCTTGAGTTTTTGATAGATTAAGTATTTCCTACAATTACTATGTCGTATATGTACACAAAGCATTGTCTGCATACGGTTGTATTCTTAGTGGCCCTGAGATGTTGGAAATGCAATCTATTTTTCAGATGCCTCTATTTTTCACGATTCTGTACGTTGTAATGAATCTCCAGATAGTGTAAAGACCTCATTATATGTTAGAACAATTTTTTTATTTGGTGTCAAATTGAAGGCTCGATGTGCTTTTACTGCATAATTTTCTAAAGTTCTTAAATTGTATGAGATCCTTTAAGGCCTGTTGTATAGTCAATCCCTCCTATTCAGTTAGTCTCGCCGCGAGACTGTGTATTCAGGATATTCCCGTAGTTTACTTTGTTTGGAACTTTGAATAGAGTTGAGTCGTAATTATAAAATGGTACCCATAATTTGCCTTGTCCAATAGAATAAATGCCATCTAGGATATGTTTATCTCCTTAGATCCATACGTTTGAATTTGTGGGAGGGAGACCTAAAGTATAAGGTGAGTTCCGAGACACCAAGAGCAACAGCTTTTCCGAAGTATGGAATGTATGCGGCTTCTACTGTCTGATTTTGGTCATTTTCCATACCAAATTTTTTTCTCAATTTGATTTTCTCATGTTTCTTTGGAATGCTGTCCTCTCTTATTAGGTTAATAGATGCTCCGGAATTCACTGGTAGGTGGTATATTTTTCCGTCTCGTCGTTTTTTCTTGTATAGATAGGAGTTTTCCGCATATGTTTGATATTCTGTCCGTTCCTCTTAAGCCTCTTGCTCCTCTATATCTTCCTGAGTCATTTGTTGTTGGTCTCAATAATTTATGTCTTCCTGAATATTTGTTACTGAATTCGGTGTTTTTTTTGGGAGATGCCCACGGTGAAAATTTTGCTTTGCATAACACTGGTTGGCAAAGTGTCTCTGTTTTCCACGCTTGTGACATTTCATGTCCATTCTGTTGGCAGTGAAGTCGATCGGTTTGGAACATTCGATGTTGTATTTGCTTGCTATCTGAATATAAACTATATATGTGACCAGTCTGTTCTGTCCTCGCATACCTCTCTAGCTTGCTTTAGGCCCAAGAACTTTCTCATGCAAACTCTTGTCTTTCTATGGCTTCCTATATCTCTTCGAATTAAGGTCTCATTCCCAAATTTTAACCATTCTTTTCGAGGTCTGCCTCTGGGTACAATGTCATTTGCTTTACCTTGATACACTTGTTTCGTCATTAGATCAGCTTTTGTTCTCTGAACAGAGCTAAACCATCCTAACGAATTTAGTTCACATTTGTCAACTAGTTTTCCCTACACACTACATTCTTTGAGGATTATCTCATTACTCACTTCGTCCATTAGCATTTTCCCGTACATCTTTGTTCAACGTTGATTTATAAAAGAACAATATCGCACACTTCATTCAGAATCGTAACCATGACAGTCCGATTCTTAGTCGTTGTGCATCTATTATATTCATTGTTTATAAGCGCCTTTCAAGTTGCCTTATCTGTACTCACCTATATCTATATTCGTAATTCTGTGTCGTTTTCTATCGTATTTAGTCTTGATCCCTTACGTCAGTTTATTTAGGAGACTATAAATCACAAACCAGTATTGCATTTAAAAACCCTCATGATTTTTAATAAATAAGC
The DNA here is from genome assembly GCA_035041075.1 of Acraspis erinacei. Classification (NCBI taxonomy): domain Eukaryota; kingdom Metazoa; phylum Arthropoda; class Insecta; order Hymenoptera; family Cynipidae; genus Acraspis; species Acraspis erinacei. The sequence goes on along the minus strand of JAWWLR010224243.1, from coordinate 4,710 downwards.
TCTTCTCTAGACAAAAGCTCACTAATATTTCTTCACAATTATTTGTTCTCGGATGCCCAAATTTACTTAGAACTCTTTGTTTAGTCAGTGGTTGAACGCCATCTCATTCGTTCATATATCCTAGTAGAATGATCCCTTCACCAGGATTTCAAGTATTTACAAGATCCTATAAACTATCCCAGAAGATGTCGCTCTCTTCACTCTCATCACTATCAAGTGCGAAATAACACGCTATAATAAATAATCTTCTAAATCCTACTTTGACTCTAACCCATAACAATCTAGGAGACACAAATGTATTAATTACCCTTGAGGTGCTGACTTGCTCTCTCATTCATAATGACACGTACAACATGATTTACTATCTATTTCTGACCAAAATTCGAGTCCGCCGTCCAAATCCTCATTTTTTATCTTTGTAACGTCGCAATCATTTTTATTCGTTTCAGGTGCACACAGAAAAGCTGTATAGATTCGTTATGTGTATCTTTACTAGTATTTTTCTTAACTTAAGTTCCTTCACCCCTTTAGCATTCCAAACACCCCAAACCCCTTTAGAAGGACTGTTTTGAGCTGGTTGATATTGACAGTGATGTCTCCAGGTGTGAAGATCCGTCCATTTTCAATTTCCGCTTCCACTTATGATGCGGTTCAGGGGGGCTCTTGTGTCTATAAATGGAAACTGGATTACCATTGATTGCATACGCAGTATGGGTTTTTTATCGAAGGATAGTTACTCCCCCGAAAGTCCAAGGCCCCTCCTCTGAAGGCAACCAATGGATTCTCGAGGAAAGTTAAGATATGTGTCTCCCTAATCTACAAAGAAAGGATTCTATATAAAGACAAGAAACATAACCTCGATGAAAGTTTCAGTGCAGATTTTGTGCCAATAAGTATACACTGAACGAACAATCCGAAGGACCGCTCTGAAGGCAAACAAGGGAACTCCAATCAAGTGTTTGATGTGTATCCCCCTTAATGGACAAGACATATGTTTTCTCTGAATCCGAGCGATAGAATCTCCAAAAAGGGTTTAACCTTGTATCCCCTTAACTTAATATCCAAAGGTCCCCTCTTAAGGCAATAAATTTCCCTCTTTAGGCAGCCCATGAGTTCCCCATGAAGGGTGTCATTTTAACCGACGAACAAGGAGACCTCACTGAAGGTAGCCAATATAACCTCGATTATGGACGCAGTACCCTTCTTTGTATAACGCTGTACGTTAAAAATTATGAGAAAATAAAAATAAATAACACTAGGAGTACAGGGACCCACCAAACAAGTGGTATAAGGAAGGGGTGGGTTTCGCAAATTAGAATGGCTTTCCTTGATTCTTCTTGAACCCAAAAGGTGTCGACAGATCTAGAAACGAGACTCGAGCCTTTAAAAGGAAGGCTTGCAGGGCTATTTGCAACATATATTTTCATGAATCTAGGTATCAGTGAATCCGCTGCTTTGTGTTAGGCTGGAAAGCAGTCGAGTGTGCATATAACCACGGTATAGGGAGCTGCAGAAGAGAAGTTAACCGCCGGTTGGTTTCCCAATTTAGTATTAGCATACCAATCAGGTGCTGCCACCGGTACCAGCCTCTGATTGACGGTGATCGTTGTTCGATCGAAATCTCTACACTAGAACTCTGCCTTCACCGTCGAACGTGAACAGACAGAGTGTATGAATAATTTTCGGTCGATTTTCCTGCGTCGTAAAAAGCAGCTTGAATTTTTTGTCTTATATAATGAAAAAAGTAAACAAAATATTTTACGGAAATGAGGATGAAACTTTGCTTTTATACATTGAAATAAATTTTCTTTACGCTTAGGTACTCTAACCTTTTCTGGATATGATATAATTTGATAGTATTTTATTCCTAAGTTAAACTAAGCATTGCTATTAACCGAGATTCAATTTTATTAGTCCTGTCGAGCGCCATCTCATTTTTATAAAATTAGATAAATCGTTAGTAAGCTGCTTTGTTGAAAGCCCATAATCATTTTTACAAGAAAAGAAAGTTTAATAATAAAATAGGTCCGCGCGGCTAAATTAATTTTCAAATACGGTAGAGTGGAGAGGTCAGGAGTGACGTCACAAGACAAATAACTGACTTCACTGATTTTTCTATTTTCGTATAATTTCTTCAACCTAACTACAAAGTATTCTAATGCCATTAACGAATCGCTTTCATTCAACCCTGAGTAGCGATGTCCATTGGCAAATTAGCTGTATTTTAGTAAAATTTATATCAACGAATTGTCACAATAAAAGCCCCATTCTGAGCACTGATTATACATTGTTTTAATTAGGCGAGTTAGGTGATGGTTATTTATCGCCACGCGTCCATGCTCCGCAAATAGACTCGTTCGAGTTAAATTATAAATTTACGAACCCATCTAGACTCACGAATTCACTCACGAAACATTCACTGCTTTGCACAATTAGCCAATGCGCGAGTCCAACAACTACCAGCGAGTACAGGTGTACTCGAATCCAACCCGATTCAACATTTCTAGAGTTCCGCGATTCGTCACACTTTTATTATTAAAAAAAAGGACAGTTAGTTTTAACGAGATGAGTATAGGACAATACATGGGATCTTCCTCTTTCCCCTATAGGAACCACGTCCAGCCATTTCCTTTTGCAGACTTTCCGTCCAGATTGTCGAGAAAAGTTTGTGAGTTTCTAAAAACCGCTTTTCGGGTTCAACGCAAGATACAGAATGAAATTCCGGTACTCACTTCCGCCTTCTTCACTAGAAACTGGAAGAGGCGTTAGTGCGCATGACAGGATTCGTCGTCGCGATATCAGTACGAATTTACAACTATAGATGGCCGTAGTTGTATGACTTTCAGCCTTTCACCGTTTGCCGACGGATGTCGACCGCAGCGCCACTAGTTCCGGCTGCCTAGCAGACGAATTCGATATTCGCGTAGCTCAGTCTGGTTTGTTTACAAACCAGGCGTTGGAACCTGGACGTCATCCCTCTGGCTACGGGGTGTCCGGGAGTCCCTTATAGACACAAACCAGGATTCCCCCTGATTCGAAGTGTGTGTGTTGTGTTCCAAAATTCTCCTCCGTGTTACCCTGTAGTGTCGAGTGTTTCAGCCGAATCGCCCGGTGGCATGTTGTGTTTTTATAGTGAAAACCACGAGCCTCGCGGTTTCAGGGTTATGAAAAGATACAAAAAAAAATAAAACAAAAGTGATCAGTGGAATAACCAAACCAGGGACAGACGCTTTCTGTGGATTATGGTGACTCGAGGATTTTCACCTACAAATCAGGTGACAGAACCTAAAAATGCGATTCTGTGTCTTGCGATTACTAATTTATTCGATTACGCTTTTATTTGAAATTTGTATTACTTTGTGTGTGGACTAAGCACCACTTCACAGTACATAAAACTTTTGAGGACCGTTGATCATCTGGTTCAAGATTAGAGCTTCTTCTTTAAATGGTTGTTTCGAACACAATCTCTATGGTTTGCTTAAACCTTTCCAAGTGACCTTAGAAATACTTGTCAACACTTGACAGTATGAAATTAAAAAACGCTGCGATTGTATCTTTTTGCACTGCACATGCATAGCGTCGAAAACTGGATTGGTTACCGTTGGCGCCCTTATTTAAATCGATTAAATTTTTTTTATTTTGTTTGGAACAAATAATGCTGGTAAAATTAATTAGAATAATGTTTAATTTAAATGAGTGAATACCAGTTTTTGTCAAAAATTTAAATTTAAAAACAATTTTTAATATCATTATGCACTTTCCGATTGTTGTTTGTTTTAAAAATAAAGATAAATGAAAAATAATCATTTTAAATAAGTGCGCCAACTGTAGCCAGTCCGATTTTTATGAGAATAATGCGCAGAACTAAAAAATACTAGAATTTGGAGCACTGAAGTCTTTTTCTTTACACATTACGATAAAATAAGAGGTTTCAAAGCCATAGATTCGAATTCGATCGCACAAAGCAATCCAATCGACCCATTCGGCTTCAAGCATCGCTATTCCCCTATTGGTCGACGGGAGCCCGCGCACTTTTGTAATCATGCTGAAAACGTGTGAGTTTCCCGCATGATAGTGAACTGACGCAAAACCTTCATGCAGTTGACGCCTTGATTCAAATGAAATTTGTTTTTTTTTCCTCTTTAGAGCAGTATTTGCTACATATTGAAATTATGGTTGCTTTAAGGCTGGGACTAGGAGCGATTCATCGCTAGCTCCTTTCTGTTCTCGAGAAGAACAGGAGAAGAAAGCAAGTCAGTGTCTTCTCCTCGTTGCCTTCGAGTAGAGTGAGTTAACTTGGTGTCATAAACGTCGTTGAGGGTTGAATAGAAATGATCTGGTTGGCTCTCCTATTGGAATCTTTGAGGAATTGGTGGCCAGCTGTGGTGTTCGTCTCTGCTTGCGCGATGAAAGGGAAACAGGGAGACGGTTGAGGCCGTGCAATGCGCCACGCGCAACTCTGAGGAAAAAGTGTCGTAATGCTTGAAATAATATTGCAGGAAAGACGCGCTCCACGGCTGCCCAGAAAACTCGCGGCGAGACTGGACGCAAACTTGAATCCTCTCCATTGAAGAACAGTTTTTTGCTCCTCGTGAGCTCTTCGCCCGCTCCTCGCCGAAACGATGGGCATATGTATATGGGACGTTTCACGTCAACCGGATCACCTGCGCTCCCAAAATTTGAAGCAACGGAAAAATACGTGCGAGGGCT
>JAWWLR010224213.1:0-12356 GCA_035041075.1 Acraspis erinacei | reverse complement strand
GGCGTGTCCTGTTTTGATCGCGGGAGGCTCAATTATTCGAACAATCGAATTTTATGCTGACCTACATTCATAACGATTTCTGCCCTGAAACAGTGAGTGTTGCAGTTATTTTCAAATACTGAGAGCTTTGCGTTTGAACGTTGCGAGAAGAGGGCGATTTATATGATTGGTATTATACCGCACTAGATACCGACCTTTTTCTTCCACCGTTGCTGCCGTTCGGCCTTATCAAGGTGCGAGCATTGTGACGCGAACTTCATGCTTACCATATTTTAATGCGCGATACTGATGTTAATATTGTCCAGTTTGTTTGAAATTTTTTTAGGGATTTTTCATTAGTTGCTTATAACCTACAAAATTACCAAGTTATAACCAAATCCACCAAAATACATTTTCCCATGCATTCCGTGCAGGGTGCTTTGTCTCGGGGATTTGCAAAATTTCCAGTTACAAAAATACACTAAAAAGAAATCGGCAGGATTCTATTGGAAACTTCCACTACGTGTATTAGAAGTTTATAATGCAAGTCCAGTAGCCCGTAACTTGACACCTATTGAAGCGAAAAATTAAAGAAAACATGTAAATCATTTCTCAGAAGACTTGTTCCTGTAAGAAAGAAATAAATAAAAAATGTTCCCAGAATTTATAGAATTCGTAGAACGCCCGGAATTCACGGATTTCATGGAATTAGCGGAATTCGAGGAATTCAAGATATTCACGGAATTCAAGAAAATCAGGGAGTTCACGTAATTCAAGAAATTCACGGAATTTACGATAATCACGGAAATTAAGAAAATCGGAGAATTCATGAATCTCGGAATCTATGGAATTCACGTAATTCAAGCAATTCATGGAATGTAACTAATTCGCGAAATTCAAGAAAATCGTGGGATTTATGGTATTCGCGAAATTCAAGGAATGAATAAAAATTTCCTTCGATTCCATAAATGCGATGAATTCCGTAAATTCCTTGAGTTCCGTGAATTGCCTGAATTCCTTGAATTCCTTGAATTTAACTAATTCCATGAATTCTGCAAATTTTATCAATGCCATAGATTAAAAAAATTCCTTTAATTCCATAAATTTCGTGAATTCCGTGATTTTCGTGAATTCCTTTAAGTCCTTGAATTCTGTTAATTGCGTGAATTCGATACAATTAGTGAGTTCCTTGATTTCTATGAAATCCGTGACTTTTGTTAATTTCATGAATTTCATGAATTTCGTGAGTTCCTTGAATTCCATTAACTCTGCAAAATTCGTGACTTCTGTGAGTTTCATGAATTCCGCGAATTGCATAGATTTTGAGAATTTCTTTATTTTTATAAATTTTATGATTTTCATGAATTTTATGAATTTCATGAATTTTGTGAATTCCATGAATGCTGTTCATTCCCTGAATTCCTTGAATTCCATTAATTCCGTGTACAATTCCAAACATTTTTAACTGTGTAGTTGTCAAATTCTGGAATTTAGGAAATTCGTGAAATTCACAGAATGTACGGAATTGTAAGAATTCACGGATTTATATAACGCGCGGAATTCACGGATTTTATGGAATTTACGGAATTAACAGAATTCAAGAAATTCACAGAATTCATGGATTTAAGGAGATTCAATGACTTTAATTAATTCGCGGAATTCACAGATTTAAAGAAAATCAAGAAATTCACGGAATCTATGGAATTCACGGAATTCACGGAATCTACGGAATTCAATTGAATATCGTGAATTCTGTTAATTTCGTGAATTCCTTCAATTCCGTGAATCCCGTGAACTTCCAAGAATTGCTTAAATTCCATGATTGCCTTGCATTCCATGAATACGGGCCTCATGTATTTACAAAAGTTTTTTTTTAAAGCTCGACAAGATTATCATGACAACTTTTTGAATTTTTCTGGAAAGTTGAAAATTCAAATTTTGATCCTACAAAAAATAATGAAAAATAAAAAATTCCATTTTGCGGTCAAACTGTGCAAGAAACCCAAAAAAATGAATCAACTAAAATTGCGCGCTCTGACAAGATCTGAAAATTTGTCATCATTCATTTTTCGACAGGACGCGTACTTTTTGTTTCTAGTCGTAAAAAAAGCACCAAAATTAAAAAATTAAAGTTTTCGACAAAGTACAAAGAAGAAAATAAGCTATAAAAAAATACAAAAATTGCTCTTCCAAAAAATATCAAAAATTCATTCAAATTTATCATGAATACTTTTTGTTATGACGAACAAAAAGTACGAACTAAAATTAACGGGTTAATGTTGTTCAACCCAAAAAGATCCATAAATTAGTTATTAATCATTTTAAGTTAGGACGAGTAGATTTTCTTTCAATCGTAAAAAATATAATTAAGAAAAATTTCTTTATTTGGAAAAACGACACAAGAGAGGAACAAAATTAAAAGACAAAATTTGTTTAGACAAAAAATATGTACAAGTTTTTTTATTAACTCTGATTATAAGAATATATTAAAAGTAAAAAACTAAACTTTTTTGGAAAAAGGACTTAAGATAGAATAACTTTTTATTTAACAACATTTTTCGCCTAAATTACATCTACATTAAATATGCACCAATTAGTTTTATGATAAAACGACACAAGTTGCAGTAAAATGTTTAACAATAATTTTTTTATTTTAATAGCATGCGCATTGTTTTAATGATAAAAATAAGAAAATAAAAATACTTTTGGTCCAATACTAATGCATATTATGAATGGTAATAATATATAATGATTATTGCAATGATATACATTTTTCAGGGTGGCTAAAAATAAAATTTAATGCAAAATAAGAAATAAATAATAAATTAATCATTAAAAAGGAGACTTGTCATTATTTTGCAACATCTGAATAAGCAGCCCCAGACCGAGGAACACACAGAAACATAATATAAATTTGATATAATAGAGTTGAACATAATGTAAAAAAGTTTGTATTTAGACAAAATCAAGTAGGAAGCATGATAAAAGTGATAAGAATTTGTTCGTTAAAGCCGAAGGAGCTTTAACAAAAGAGAATTCACAATCATCAAAAGTTGTCGATACTTTTACCTTTAATTTTAAAATTCTTGCCCAGAAATATGGGATAAATAGAAAGATCGAGCGCGTCTTAGTCTTTCCCTTAACACCATAACACATGGTTCAAAAGATGAATTCAAAATTATTATTTTTCTTAGATCGTCTACTTTTATTTTTATATCTTTTAATATATTGGAGTTATCAACCCTTTCGCTTCAAAAACTCTTTTGACCACTTCTCTCAATTTTTTTCCTGGCTTCCCTGCTACTATAAATCCACTCTTTATTTTTAGACGATTACTTCCTTCAGCTTTCCAATTTTTTAATCTTTGGATTTGTGCTTCCATTTTCTGAAACTCTAGCTCTATCTTCTCGTAATCCCTCTCTTTTATACCTTTCTGTCGATTTTTTGTTTCCTGTCTTTTGACGCTGCAAATATTCCTTGAAATGTTCACTCCATTCCTTTATTTTTATTTGGTCACTTATTCCAAATTATGCCTGTTGGTGACTGGTCACAGGAGAGGGATCTGTCAGATCTGGAAACACTTTTTTCAGGGCATCCCTTAAAAAATAGGAGTGTTAGTGAATGGTCACGGAAGAGTGATGTTTCATATCTCGAACACCTTTTCCAATCCACACTTTAAAAAATACGAGTGTTAGTGACTGTTCACGGAAAAATGAGCTATCACATCTCTAGACCCTTTTCCAAGTCTCTCTTTAAAAAATACGACTGTTTGTGACTGGTCACAGCATAGTTTTAAAGGTTTTAAAGGGTTAACGGTTTTACACATTTAAAGGTTTGGTTTTCTAAACTGTTAAAAATGTTTGGAAATCTGCAATACATCTACAAGACTTCTACAATACAAGCGAGAGCTAAAATTGAAAATACCAAATGTATTAGAGCGTTTGTAAAAGCGTTTGTAATTCCGGAATTTATTAAATTCACCGAAGTCACAGATTTCACAGACTTCATGGAATTCAAGGAACTCACGAAATTCATGAAATCGACAGAAGTCACGGATTTAATAGAATTCAAGGAACTCACGAAATGTGTGGAATCCACATAATTGATCAAATTCAAGGACTAATAGGAATTCACGACATTCATGAAATTAAAGGAATTTTCGAAATCTATGGAATTCATAAAATTCACGCAATTAATGGAATTCAAGGAATTCATGGAATTCAAAGAATTCGTGGAATTGAATGAATTCATGGAATTGGTCAAATTCGCGTAATTCAATGGATTCACGGAATTCATATAATTGACGTAATTTATGGAATTAGCGGAATTTGTGGAATTCAAGGAATTCACTGAATTGACGGAATTTATGGAATTTACGGAATTATCGGAATACACAGATTTCAAGGAATGTGCGGAATTCATGAAATTTAAGGAATTTACGGAATTCATAGAATTCATGTTATTCGTTGGAATTCGCGTAATTCACGGGATTCAAGGAATTAAGGGAATTCGAATTATTCATGGAAATGAAGTGATTTATATAATCGCAGGAAATTTTTATGAAACCCTTGAATTTCGTGAATACCATTAATTCCACGATTTTCTTGAATTTGTCGAATTAGTTGCACAAATTCCGTGAATTGCTTGAATTCCATGAATTGCATAGATTCCGCGACATCCATTAATTCTGTGATTTCCAGGAATTCCGTGTATTCCATGAATTCAATCATTTCCGTGAATTCGATGAATTCTCGAAGTCTATAATCTCCGTGAAGTCTACTAATTCCGTAAATTTAATGAATATTATTAATTCCTAGAGTTCCGTGAATTCTTTGGATTCCGTAAATTCAATGAATTCGGTGAAATCGTTGATTTCCATGAATCCCATAAATTTCGTTAACGTTCTTATTTTCTTGAATTCCGTGAATATCTTAAATTTTGTGAATTCATTGAATTTGTTGAGTTTTCTCGAACCCCTTTTCCAACTTTCCCCTGACAAAATATGCGTGTTAGTGACTGGTCACAGAAGAGTGATCTGTGAAATGGCGAAACCCGTTTCCAATTCTTCCTTTAAATAATACAATCATTAGTTAGTGGTGACAGAAGAGTGATCTCTCACATCTCGAAACCCTTTTCCAAGTCTCCCTTCAGAATATATTTGTGTTAGTGACTGGTCAGAGAAGAGTGATATGTCACATATCCTAACCCTGTTCCAAGTCTTCATTTAAAAATTATGCGTGTTAGTCTCTGGTCTCAGAAGAGATTTCAAGGTTATGCACAGTGATGCGAGTGAGAAATTAAAAGCGGCAAAATTTTCCGAAGCTCCTGCTTTTTCCCCTTGCATAATTTCTTATATTATTTTCTGATCTGCACACTGTGGCACCAAATCTTTCTCTACTTCTTAGCCCTACCCTCGAAACCTATACTAATACTTTCTCGAATTTGGCCTTCCTTCACCATCTTCAATATTTATCTTCCTTTCTGGTTAAGCAAATCATCTTTTGAATTTTGATTAAATTTTATTCCCTTTTTTTCCCGCGACGTCTAATAGTACTTTTGCCTTTTTATGAAGCAAATGAATAATCCAATTTCTTTTATTAAATTCCCCTAAACCAGTTTTATCATGATTGACGAGCCTACCCGTTAAGGTGGGATCCGAACCACCAGAATCACGGAAAGGTACGTAGAAAAATTTCCAGAAGTCGTGTCGAACAAGGCGTTATTAGATTTACAGGCCGTTAACAATGTGCTTAACTAATGGAATACTTAAGTAGAGTAATGAAAAGTATTCCCAGTGGAAAGAGTTTCGAAAATCATGGTTAAGGGTCGAACTGTACTGATATGTTATTGTGGTTCATAGGAAAGTGAATAAGAAGCGTCGCTGATATTTATATAAAATAAAAAAATTAGACTATTTTAGATAGCGGGACATTAATCCCAAAAATTGTAAAAGGGGTTCCTGATGGACGTAGTCCAAAGTAGTTAGCATTTCATTAGATTGTGCTAGAGGACGTGTCTCTTTTCTCTTTCCAGTTGCGATTTATATAACGTTCCTTTAAATACGTGCATAAGGTTTATTCTCAATAGGCGTGATCGAGTATTTTAAAGGAGTGGCTTGTAGGCGTGGCTAATCAAATTACCAGATAAATTGGTGATGGGTGTGGCTACTGCACGTGTAAAATTGTACAACTTATGGGCTTCTATGGTTGACGGTCTTAATTCTTGTTCCTGGGAAAATAGCTAGAAGCTGTGACTAGATATTTCTGATTGACGATTTTAGTGTGTCTGATTATAGGACATGTACGATCCTGTTGGTAATGGGCGTATCTGTAAGGTTTTTCTAAGGGAGCTTTCATGTTTCTAATAAAAGGTTGCCAATAAGAGAGTTTGTATGTGATTGAGTGGAGGGCGTTTCTATTATGTTAGTGAGATTCTAAAAAAACCAACATGAAATCGATCTTATTTTTACGAGGATGTGGGTAATGATCGTCTTTGGTTTGGGCCAGTTTCATAATTCAGGGAAGCTTCTAGTAACTGCAAACCGAGATATTATCCAATAGTTGTCGACATTATCCAGGGGGCGTTCTTCTTAAAAGACCAGGCGCAGTGCATCTAGGGTGCTTCCTCAAGGAATTTCCTTCTGAGGCTTTTTGAAGGTTGTCTATTACTATTGAATAATAATATCATGCGAGTACTTAATCAACAGAAAAGTATAGCTCACTGGGACCAATTTCAGGCTACCCCAAAGAGAAGAATTTATACCCACCCAATCAGAAAGAATAGCTCTTGGAATGACCATGTGTCTACAACTAAGGTTGGTCATTAATCAGATCCTCCCTTCAACACTAGCCCAGAATAATTGCGGCTGAATTTACAGTGGTAATTCCCTGACAAGGTTGGTGATTCCGTCAAATCGAGCGAGCAGTTTACATCTGGCGAAAGCAAGAGCTTTCCGAGGGAAACTAGATTTCATGCAATTTCCTTCATAGTAGGTTTACTTCCTAAGAGTAGAACTTGCGGTAGTTGCAAGCCTGAAGCGATTGACGCGAGTCTCAATTGGACAAACCTGTTTGAGTTGAATCGTGCAACTTACAGAGTTTCAATCAGAGAAACGACCCGGTGGACTTGATGGTTGAACATAAGATCCCATTGATTCCCTTTGCGTTAGAATTGCCAAGATCTCGTGTACGGCATTGCAAAGAGTCCATGTCTACTTCCGGTTTGTCCGAGCATCGATGAGCAAGGAATGGGAGGCGGCCCCGTTAATCAGGTCGATGCTTCGAAAGAATGGCACGTATGAGGTACCAGGAGAACTCGAGATACCTCGGAGGAACTTGGGAAGCCGCTGGGTACTAATGCGATCGGGGAAGTTACTCCAGGCCCAGAGGGCTCCTTTCTCGAACACGATGCGACTTATAAAGTCTTTCGCTCTCTCATCCAATATATATATATATATATTACTTCGGAAAATTTATCTGGAATGCAAGTATGCAATTATATTCACTCTAAGAACCTGCAAACTTATTGATTCAAATTTTGTTAATTAAAAAAATCTATTAATAATGAGATCCCCGAAATATTTGTTTCAATGTGTGACTGCTTAAGGTAGCTGTTCGTTTCTTTTGTTTATTTTCGTAAAATTTTGTTTTCTATGATCAGCATAATCAATGTTTATTAACGGGAATAGTTTGAAGAAAAAAATTACATTGCTAGTTTAATTTTTATAAACAAATTAATTTTTAAAAAATAGTCAGCACTACAGATTCTTCGTTTGCGAGGTAATTTTTTCGTTAAAATTAATTGCTTTCATCGTAAATTAAATTTCTTTAAAAAATCATAAGATTAATCAAAAAATTACAAATTACATTAATTAACAAATTAAGTTTTCTAAAATTAGCACAAAGTTCCTAATTATAAAAAAATAACATGAAAAAAAAAATTCTATCGAACAACGCCTGATTAATGTATTTTTTTATAATATTAACAATAAGAATCTCAAGAAGAAATTGTTTCATCATTATATTGTTTTTATACAAATCTCTTGCAATATAACTTTTAAAAAATGCAAAATTGTGGAAAATCATAAGAAAACTCATTAAAAAAATTGTAAAAGTAATTTGTTTGTTTATTTATAAAAAAATTCTATAAAAAAGTGCCCAGTGTTATAACGCCAATGGTCTTTCCTAATGGAAAATTATCATCCGATAATTCGTATGAATTTTATTTAAAAAATCGTATAAATAGATTCCCAGTGTGGACACTTGAAGGCCAAAAGAAATCACTTTTTCTTTTAATTTTTCTCAAATTACGTCGCCATTAATGCTTACTGATGGAAAATTATCAGCCGATTTTTTTTTATAGATATTATTAATAAATTATATAAGCAAATTGCCCAGTCTGGACACATAAAGTTAGAAAGAAATCGTTTTTGCTCCTAACTTTCCTCAAGTTATATCGCCAATGATGTTTCCTGATGGAAAATTATTATTCGATAATTTTTATGGATTTTATTAACAAATTGTATGAACAAACTCCGAGTGGGGGCATTTAACGGCAAAAAGCAATCGATTCTTCTCTTCATTTTTCTTAAATTATGTCGCCAGTAAATTTTATTGATGGAAAAATATCAGTTATTTTTTTTTTATAGATTTTATTAACAAATTATAGAAACCAATGCCCATTGTGGATATTCAAAGGCCAAAAGAAATCGCTTTTTCTCTTAATTTCCCTCAAGTTATAACTCCAACGATGTTTCTTGATGGAAAATTATCATGCGATAATTTTTCTGGATTTTATTAACAAAATTTATAAACAAGTTCCCAGTGTGTACATTTAAAGGCCAAAAGCAATCGACTTTTCTCTTCATTTTTCTCAAATTATGTCGTCAGTAAATTTTAGTGGTGGAAAAATATCATTTATTTTCTTTATAGATTTTATTAACAAATTATATAAACAAATTCCCAATTTGGACAATTAAAGGCCAAAAGAAATCTGGATTTGAATTAAGATTGAAAGATTTAAATAAAGCTTTGCTTTAAATGAAAATGCCAGTTAATTTTGTTTGAAGTCAGGTAATTTTTTTGAGATCAGTTTCAATTTTTTTTCTCAATTTTTTTTTCTTGTTTGGAAAAAAATTTGTTGGAAAAATGAGCTATTTGTGAAAAATCCGTTTATTGTTAGCTAAAGATTTAATTATTTCTCTTACAACTTTAATGAATTTGTTCCAGTTTTTTTTTTGCTGAAAATTATTTGTTTTTAACCGGATATTTAACTATTAAGTTGTTGGTTGAAAAATGTTCCTTGTCATATAAGTTTTACTGATTTTTGCAATGTGGAGAAATGAGCATCTGAATTCAATTTTCAAAATGATGTCTACATAATTTTAATGAAAATAATTATTAAATGATTTTTATGATATTTACTCATTAATTAATTATTAATAGATTCTGCTAAAATTTATATTTTCTAGAATTATTTAAAAGCTTATAATTAATTAAAGTTAAACAAAGTTCACATTTTAAAAATATTAAAAGTGAAAATTATTTAAATGTTTCAATCAAAATAATTTTTTAAACCTTGAAATTATTTGAATTTTCAATTTAAATAATTTTTTGGGACGACTGAAAACTCCCGAAAAATAAAATTACCGAATTGGAAAATTCCCGAATATTAAAATACAAGAATAATAAAATTGCCGAAAAACAAAAATACCGAATTGCAAAATTTCCGATTAAAAAAATTTTCGAATAATAAAATTCCCGAATTATAAAATTGTCTAATTGGAAAAATCCCGAATGATAAAATTCATGACAGTTTATAATATTTCCCAATTCGAAAACTCCCGAATAATAAAATTCCCGACGTAAAATTGTCGAATTATAAACTAACCGAATTGGAAAATTCCCGAATTTAAACAATTAAAATTTTTTATAAATATTTTTGATTACAAATATAATAATGAGATTTTATTTTTTGAATTATTTAAAATTTCTTAAATTTCGAAAATGGTTGTTTGAATTTAAAATAAAAATCTTTTTAAAATTAAAAAATTATTGTTATTTTAAATTCAAACAATAATTTTCCCAATTTTAAACATCAAAAATAATTTAAAAAAATCTAATTATTGTTTTTGTAATCAATCAAACATATTTACAAAAAAATTTAATTAATTAAATTCGGGAATTTTTCCATTCGGATATTGTATAATTCGGCAATTCTCTGTCAGGAATTTTATTATTTGGGAATTTTCGAAATCGGTAATATTATTAACTTCCGGGAATAATATTATTCGTGAATTTTCCAATTCGGTATTATAAACTGGCGTAAATTTTATTATTCTGCAATTCTCCAATTCAGTTTTTTTAATCTTGGGCAATTTTATTATTCGGGAATTTTCCAATTCGGTAATTTCATTATTCAGGAATTTTCCAATTTCGGAAATTTACAGTGCCGGGAATTTTTTTTCGGGATTTTTCAGTCGCCCCAATACTTTAATCCTTTTTTTTTAATGATTGAATATTTATTAAGTAATTCTGTTAAAACTTCAACTTTCTGGAACTATTTCAGAAAAATAATTATATTCTAAAATTTTAATTTAAATGAAAAAAAATATATAAAATTAAAAATAGTTTGATTTTTTGAATGAAAATGATTGCTTGAGGCTTTTTATGTTGTGAAGTTTTCCAATAAAAATTTATTTTCTCTTTAGAATACCTCTATTAAATTATTTGAATGCTTCAGTGAAAGTTATAGTTAAATCCTTCTCATATTGCGAAATAATTAATTAATTATTAACTGAATAATTTTTTCAAAATATTAAAGTAAATAAATATTAAAATTTAGTTTCTTAAAATTAAGTTATTTTAATGATTTTAATTTTATTAAATCATTAATTAATTATCAGCTAAATTATTTTGTTTACAAGATTAAATTACATACAGATTGAACTTTAATTTTGTTCAAGCGAGTAACATAAATTTTTTATAATAAAAGTTTATTTATTTCTGAAATACCTTTATTTTAATTATATAATTTTTGTAAGTTTGGGTGATGTTGTGAAATGAGTATCTGAGTTTAATTTTTAAAAATATATTTAAAATTTTCTGAAATTAGTCGAACATGTTATTAATCATTCGAATTTTTATAAAAATATAACGTAGAAATTATTTTAATTTATAAATTAAAATTACTGTTCGTTGATTTTTATGCTTTAAACTGATTAATTAATTACCAACTGATACATTTTGTTCACAATATTATTATATATTATTATACAATTATATATTAATATTTTTCTCACGTACGTCATTTTTAGAAATTTGCAAAAACTTTCTCCTGAAAATTATCATTTTAGTTATAAATTTTATTATTTTGTTGAAAATTGCACAAAATCCTTCAAATTTAATTGTATTGTTAAAAATTCATCTTTTTGGGTTAAAAATCTACATATTTTTGTAGAACTTTAAACTTTTCTTCTTTTTTATTTAAAAATTCACCTGTCTTATTATAATTTTCATTTTACTTGGACAAAAATGCAAATGTTTGGTTGAAAAGTTAACAATATTGTTAAAAAGTTGTACTTTGTTGTCTGAAAATCGACTATTTAGCAGAAAATTAACTTATTGTTTACAATTCTTATTATGTGGTTAAAAAATGAACTGGAATCTTCTTTGGATAAAAATTTAAATTTAAAAAAAAATTTTTTAATTAATCTGTTTTGGGAGAAATTTGATCTTTCTTGAATAAAAATTCAATTCTTCGTTTGAAAATTCAACCTTTTTTTTGAAAATTTGTCTTTTTGATTTTTAAATTCACCAGCTTTAGCAAAAATCACACCTTTCTGGGATAATAGTGCAGCTATTTGATAGAAAATAAAACAATTTTGTAGAAAATTCATAATTTTTGTTTAAATTAATTCATTTAAAATAGTCAGACTTTTTGTTTGTATTGAATAAAAATACAAATTTTTGGTTGACCATTTGACTGTTTTGTTAAAAAGAAAATACTTTTAATCGAGAATTCCATTGTTTTGTTGAAAATTTTAGTACAAATTTAATCTTTTTTTGTATAATTTGTTTTTTGCTAAAAATTCATATTTTGATCTTGGTAAGTCAATTTTTTTATATACTTTCCTATATACATGATATAAATGTAGCTTCTTTTTGTTTAAAATTCGTCTTTGTGAATTAAAAATTCAATTTTTTCGTGGAAACTTATTTCTTGCTTAAAAATTCATATTTTTATCGTAAACAGTCAATTTAAATTTTTTTAAACAAAAAATTCAAGTATCATTTTTAAATGAAAATGCAATTTTTTGGTTAAAAATTAAAAATTCATCTCTGTTTTGGAAGTTTAACTAGTTTGTTGAAAATTAATCT
>JAWWLR010224203.1:0-22318 GCA_035041075.1 Acraspis erinacei | reverse complement strand
GATCTCGAGAGAGCTCTGAAACTGGAATTCAGTGAAACCGATGCCTAATTGAAATTCCAAGGAGGCGACCTAAAAACTCAGAGATTCACAAGTCTTCCTTTTTATATTTGGGGACGCATACCAGGGTATTTATATAGTACTCCCTCAAATAAACTTCCATCCGGCTGTATGTAACGAACGCGCCCCTCAGGTTGCAAACGATAAGTATTACGAAAGGATTGGCCATGATATAGAACTCCGCCGCGATCGTCGAGTGCATCTCTCTGACCTGGAGGTGTAAGGTCGGCTTCGAGTTGACGCTGGCCTTCTCTTATTACAAATGCGAGGAATACTGGAGGGTCATGAGTATGTTCCCTATCTATTGACTCGTTGTGTTTCAAAATGGGTTTGAGACATGCATATAAACGCTTGGTTTTGATGATGTCAACAATAGCGTATCCATGTGGGCCACTGCACGATGATATGTTTGAATCGCGAACCAGTTCTCCCTGAAGTAAATGATAATCTGTAGTGGCGGCATTGACCACTTTGGCTATCTGTATCTGTTTTCGTGGGCGATCAGGATGATCAGGAACAGGTCTTTGAATGCCAATAGGATGAGTATGAGGATGATTAGCCCAAGGACCGATATCTGTGAAAAATGATTTATGGAATTTGTGTACACTAGAAAAGTAACTGTTAGAAGATGATTACTTAGGCAGCGGTGTGAAGCATTAGAATTACCTGGGTGGGGAGTGGGGGCATCCATAGCGCTGACTTCTGCAAAAAAAAATAATTATTATAAAAATCGTGCCGCATATTCCATCCCGGATACACTCACCGAAATTTTGAATTATGCTGTCAATTATGTAGCCTTTTTCACTTATAGATATAATTGACACTCATAATCAATAAGACTTACCATAGTCCTTTCAAAACTCTTCCCTTCTTATTCCCTCCTATATGTCCAATGATTTATTTATTTTTGTGACCCTAGCCATATCACCTATTCTTAACTCTCGCCCAATATCTTTTACGTATATTCCACCCCTCCCTATAATATCTGCAATAGAGCCTGCCCCTGGTTTTCATTTCATTAACCTCTTCACTCTTACAGTTTTTCTCATATTACCCATTTTTTCCATGCAACATTCGTTACATCTTCTCCGTAACTATATGCCACTTTTTTCGAGTAGAATTTTACGGACCGAATCCATTTAAAATCAGGTCAGGCCCTACACATTAAATCGCAGAACCTATCGAGGAGGAAATATATGGTTTTTACAGGAAATTAGGCGACAAGTATTTTTCAGATTTGCAAACCGAATTTTTTCTTAAATGTTATGCGTATTTGAATTTTGTGCTTTGTTTTTCAAAAAACCTGATTTCTTTTCTTCAATCTTCTATAACTTTCGGACTAATTGAGACTTTCGCACAAAACCCACCTTTGAATTTTTTGTCAATTTTTTTATAATTTGTACATTGATAATGAAGATATCTTGTAAGTTTGATGCTTGCTAAATAACTTTTGTAGGCTGAAAAATTCATTTTTTTACCAAAGAATTTTTTACTTTTTCCTTGAAACCCTATATTCTTTATGTCTCTAAATATTTTTTTGTTTCTACAAATAAAAGAAAGGCTTCTAAGCAGCATCATGCGAGCTAAGCCATTTCTGAGTTCGGAAGCCTTTTGTGTCCCTAAAAATGTAGTTTTTGAATTTTTTGCTTAAATTATGAAAAATAGTGCAAAAGAACAAGAGATGTTCTTCATAGAACTTTTTCAGATGTGCAAACTTTTATGTTGACAATCTTTCGTATCTATTATTGTTTCACACGAAAAGTAGAAAATATTTTTGTAACAAAAGAGAATTTTCTTGGCTGCAAAAGTTTTTTTGAGTAAATCGATCTTTAAATTTCTCAGAAAAACCGCTGCCATAGGGCCCTGCCTGATTCGAAAGGGATTCCGTCAATGGACTTATGAAATTGGGGAAATTAAAGAGTACTAAGAAATAAAGGAATCCAAGGAATTTCACTGTTCACCATTACGATAAAAATTCTAGTGTATGTTCTCTGATAAGTTAGAAACAACAAACGTAAAATACTTCATTGAAATTTCAAAAAACTTAGGATATATGTAAAATTTTCATTCTTTGTTTTCAAATTCTATAACTTCGGTGATTTTGAAGCAGCTAAGATTTATTTTTATTCATAAGGAGATGCAGCATCGAAGAAATATTTTTTTGAAAACGGAAGTTCCTAAAACTTTTTCATTACCATAAAGAGATTTTCAAAAATTCAAGGGAATTCAGGAAATTCTAAACATTAAAGTGCACGCAATGATGAAAAATTTGTAATGAAAAATGTTTTGAAAGAAGATTCGTAATTTTGAATTTTATATTGTCTATTTATGAATCAAGTTTTGGATTATAGTTTAGGTGTCTCTATATGAAAATGCTTATAAAAAAATTAATTTGTATCCAATTTATAATCATGAATTTTATATTTTAGGATATTTTACTTCCATATGCTACCTGATTCGAATCTTGCAACGGGGAACTAAATTTCATATGCAAAACTGAACTAGAAATTTTAGATAGTACATTTAAGATTTAAATTTAAGATTAATATTTTAAATAAACTGAGACATTTCGTAAATATTTTAACGTGGAACTCAATGGAAATATTAATTTTAAAAAATGTAACGCAAATATTAATTTAAGATTTTATATGGTACATTTAGAATTTAAATTTGAGATAATTAATTATAAATAAAATGGAATATTGTAATAATCATCATATCTTGTTCCCATAAGTTACATGATTCGCATATGGTAACGTAGCACTCAATGGAAATATTTATTGAATTTGTTTTTGTAATTTTAATTTTAACCGCAAATCTTATATTGTCCAATTAGAACAATAATTTTTAATTAATACTCTTAGATTAACTGAAACATTGCGTTCATTCTCATTTTTTTATTTCCATATGTTACGAGATTCCAATCTGGTTATGTGGCACTAAACAAGCATATATATTTTTTAAAAAATATATAAATTTTATTTATACTGTAAATTTTAGATAGTAAACTAGAATTTGTAATTTCAGATCCAAATTTATTAACGAAATTAAAAATTGCAGTATTTATTTTATTTCTTTCATTCCATGTCTTACAAGATTTCAAGCTTGGAACGTGGCACTGAATTAAAATAATAATTTTTAAAAAATCAAATGCAAATTTCAATTATAAATTTTATATCGTTCATTTAGAAATCAAATGTAAGATTAATATTTATTAATCAAATAGAATATCACAATTATAGTCTTTTTTTAAATTTTCTTATGTTACAATATTTCAATATGTTAACGTGGAACTCAATGGAAATATTAATTTAAAAAAATGTAACGAAAATCTTAATTAAAAATTTCATATGGTAGATTTAGATTGTAAATTTCAGATAATTAATTTTAAACAAAATGAAATATGATAATAATCATCATATCTTGCCCCCATATGTTACGTGATTCTGAAATGGTAACGTGGCACTCAATGGAAATATTGATGGAATTGGTTTTTTTTTTTAATTTTTATTTTAACTGCAAATCTCATATTGTTCAATTAGACAAATAATTTTTAATTAATATTCTTAGATGAATTTAAACATTGCGTTCATTCTCATCCTTTTATTTCCATATGTTACGAGATTCCAATCTGTCGACGTGGCACTAGATGAAAAAAAACTGGAAATAAAGATGCAAATTCATATCTGCCTATTTTATATTTTACAATCAGAAGACAATTTTAAGATTAATAGTTAATTTTATATCATTAATTTCGAAGTAAAAGTCAGGAACAATAATTATTGACAAAGCGAAATGATGCATTGATCATTGTTAGTTTAGTTTCCATGAGTTAGAAGATTTTGATTGCACATTTGGAAGTCAAATTAAAAACAAGGATTAAAAACAATGTTGTATATTATGTTATTTAAACGTACCTGCAAAATTGCGCAAGGCCACGCAGGCAAATAATAGTGTTATGATCTTCATTATTTCTACATACGAGCAGATATAACGATAGCGAACTCAAGGCTGATGCTGAAGAGGAAGAATTTCGTCAGAAGTGGCTCCTTTTATAGATGATCTACAATTGAGTGGAGGGGTAAAGATATCATTTACGGAATAATTAAGCTATAAAGCTAAAGTGGATAGCAAATAATTATTTTTAATTTTCATTTAATTTATTAGGTTGAAACTGTACGATATCTCTTCTAAAGAATTGATAAAAGCACTGGCAACCTCATTTCGCCCTGTTTCAAAATCGAATGCCTAAAATCAATAAACAAATTTTTTTCATTTTCAAAAATCACGTTCCCAATATCCTGCATTTCTTGTTGAAAAAATCGATTATTTCTCTTATTCATAAACGACCCTTGAAGTGTCTTTTATCTGTTTGGGTTTGTAAATATTAGTAAATTGGGGACACACATATTCCCGCCCAGATATAGCCCCTTTAATTCTTATGTCTTATTTTTGTTTGATATGAAATTATAAATAGCTGGAAAACATTTTATTTATTCACATAGATAGTAACCGCGTTTAAAATGAAGAGGCTTTCTCGAATACCTTGGTGTAAATTTTCAGAAGCTAAAACTGAATTTTGATGTTGATTCTAGCGAATTAAAACTTAACTTTCCCTTCATTGCGAATATAAGAAATCTCACTAACAATTCTGTGATTCCGAACTCGTAACCCACTTTTTGCTTTTGGCATTTTAAGTTCCATGTAAACCAAACAATACCATGACGATATCAGAAAACTTCACATAATCTTGTCTAACCTAATCCGAACTGGCGTGGTTCTAACGCGAGCCACACCATCTATCCCCTTGCTGCCACATGTGGAAAACCCGATCGGGCCCAGATCGGAACTTTATTTCTTTTAACTTAATGAATACCGTAAGACTTACGAAAATTCTTCCTCTTATTTACATTGAGGGTCGAAGAAAGGATTGATTTGATTCTTATCAATTCTGCTTATTATTCCCAATTCTTGGTCATTCTATTTCCGAGCTGATCTTACTTATTTTAGTCAAAATATTAAGAAAGTTTGCTAATAAGGGAATCGACATCTGCCAACTCTTTTGGTTTTGTCCATAGAAAATGCTATCCAAGAATCGAATATTCCGTTTTTACGCAAAATAAGGACAAAGGGGTGCAAAAAGTTTGAAATGAGAATTTGAGGAATTGAGCTTGAGGCGCGCATCTCCCTCCACCAAGGGTTTCTTGTTTGGGAGCCGGTAACCAGCACCCCATCAAAATTCATACGGCTGGAAACGAGCCTTAGGTTGCGACCGCAAGCCATTGGCGTGCCTCTCGCAAAACAAACACGAACCAATACTATTTCTCTCTCTCTCTCTGTTCGTTAAACTACACCTAGTAGCCAGCCCTAGGATTTACGAAGCAGCCTCACCGACACTCTCTAGAGGAGAACATTTCTAGACTAACTATTGCCTATACTTAACTCGCAATTTGCTATGCATAAATAAGAATAAATAAACGGCTTTACTTGGAACCGAATTTACAGTAGATCATTCAATTTTTTTCATCCCCTCTCCCCGTCTCTCTCATCCGCTAACGAGCTGGCTGGAATAACAGCCCACCCGTTCCCGCTGAAATAGCTGACACACTTAAAACTCCAACCTCCGCTAACCCGTTTCATTCCAGGATAAAAGTCAAAATTGAAAACAGCCGCTCAGCTAACTGCATCATTTCACATTTCTCACCACCTTACCACCAGATCACTCATCCTCCCGCTCTCTCTTACTATCTTGTGAGATTTGCAGATCAGTCCCACCCCTCACCTTCACCCTCGCATATTCCTGTACTTCACTCCAAGAAATAGTTACATTTCACTGCGTGTTAGTAGACAAAAATCAAGCACTTTAGAGGATTATTCTCCTCGCTGGTACCACCAAATAAACCAATAAATAAGGAGCGTATCACATTTAAAGAAAAAAACTGATTTTAGACAAGGTGTTGCTTCTAGTAAAGGCCTGAGCACAATTGAGACCCGAACTCTACCGCTTTCGGGTTCGAGTTTTCATTGTATGTTACTTCAGGTTCAGTTCTAAAGTTTTCGGAGGGATAAACACCGATAAACCTCGTGGCATGGATCAAAATTATTTCAACAAAAGAATATTTCGTGAAATTTGTGAAAACTCGGAAGATTATTGTAAGGTATGTAAGGAGAATATGTATATTTAACATGTGATATGTATAAATATTGACATATAGCAGAGCTTTGTGACTTTGTAGGTTATATGCTTCTTCTACATACTTCAGGTTTGAGTTTTTATTAAACGTTACAAAATCTCAGTTCAAGTCCACGTTCGAATTAGTACGACCACACTAGACAAAGATGACGCTACGCTCAAAGAGGACAGAGTTATATTTGGGTTCAGGTTTCGTGTTTGGGTCGCCATTGTGTAAAAAACCTCTTCCTCATAGAAATTAAGTTTCAGGTCGTCATACTGTACATCGAAAGTTCTGAAATGAAAATTCGTACCAAAGAAAAACCCCAACGTCTACCCTTTGAAATCATAGCCTGCTTGTTACAACCTTCCACCAGTAATCAGAACAACATGTTCTTCGATTCCGCAGGTGTAAAAAACACATCTTCTTCATAAAAGTTACGGTTTACGGCAACTAAGGTTCCCATGATGGATTCCTTGCAGACGCAAGATTGAACCATGAGCCTATATCCTCTAGAATATAAGATTTAGACAAAGCACATAAAGTAAAAAACACATCTTTTTCGGGAAATATTCTTTTTGCAGTACTTTTTGAGCGTTTTATTCGAGGACAAGAGATTGAAAAATAATCCAAGAGTGAAAAATACAGTCTCTTGTGTAGTCCGAACTTTATAGTAGGTGAGGTCTCCAGCTGTAAGTAACTGGAGAACACGAAATTAAAAGAATGTCTCAAGTGTAAAAAACACATCTACTACAGGGAAGTCTAGCTTCTACGGTACTTAAGGGTCCCTAGAATGTCCTCTACGAGGATATGAAATTGAATCAATGTCTGGGCTGTGAAAAATACATATTCTTCGGATTAGTATGGTTTTGATGGTACTTTGAGGTCCTTCAAGTATATACCTTAGTGTACTGTACTGTACGGTTTCTGAATATGGATCCTCGAGAAGACGCCATTCTGCATATTCCCTAGTTGTAAAAACATACCTTCTTTGGAGTAGCATTTAAAACATACCTTCTTTGGAGTAGAATTTTACTTTATTGGACACAACAATTTCATTATCTTTCTCCTTATATGATTTAAATTTAATTAATTTCTTGCAAAACGGTTTGCTGATCTTTGTCGACTTTTGCAAGTGGATATGTGAAAAGATTACGGATTTTGCATAGAGAATTAATTTTTTATAAACCGCGAGAAATCACGAATATGCATAGGGAGAAAATCGGGAGAAGAAAATTTAGAAAATAGTGGCCACACTGATGCCACTTACTGGGGTCTTGACCTTATTACTAGTAGAGTGTAAAATTGTTTATTTGATTTTTTCAGAAAATCTAAATTGTTATTGATTAAAAACCCAGATTGAATTGTCAAACCTTGAACCTAACTTAAGAGAAAAAAAAGCTTCCTCAGATTGTTTTACGAGAATTCAATGAGGATTATTAAGATTCGGAAACTGCAGGGATTTATTTGAACCTATTTATATTCAAAATTAGGCACTGTCTAATGTGACTAGTCTGTATTACTTAAAATCGTATCTAAAGGGTGAAGCTGAACAGTAATTAAGGCATGCTGCAATAACTGGTAAAAATTTTTTGATTACTTGGGATTCGCTAATGACCACGTTTGATAAACAAAAAACCTTGATTTCTGCTTATTTAAGTTATAAACTCGTCTTACAAACTGCTAAGAAATTTAACGGTCCTTGTTTAAAAGAATGTGAGATGCTAGTTGATTCTCAAACTGAATATCTGACGTAAACTTGATACATCCTTATAGAAACTTATTCGCGTTTTCGAAGAAATTCAGACTTCAAGAAATGTACCTTCTGATAAATCTAAAAATGCAGTTTCATCGTAGGTGCGCAACCGAGCTGATTCTGCGAATTATCAGTGCCTGTTGTGTTAGGAAAATCATTCTTTATTTAGGTATTGACAATTTACAACGCTCTCGATTGACAAGCGTCAAGGAACTGTACAACAGAAACAATGCGCTCATAGTTATCAAATTTCATGGCACAAACCATATTTCTGTCGTAGCAAACGAAAATATGCCAAATGTGAACAAAAACGCGACACGCTACTTCATCATGAAACGCGGAATGAAATTAGTCCAGTGAGTTCCGCGAAAAATGTGTAATCAACCAGCCAGCATACAGATGTTATTAATCAGATAGATAAGAAGGTTCAGTCTCCTATTAGCTCAGGTAAGATTTAAAATGCAACATTACAGGCGAATCATGTCTCTATAAGCAAGGAAATCCCATCTGAATATTTTTGAAATACATTTTTACATCTTACAGTCAATACTTTTTTAACCACGGCTCTGGTGGTAGATGTGAAGCAGATGTTCTGACACATTCTTGTTGACGTCAAATATCGAGACTAGAAACAAAAGTTATGACAGTCTTATGATAAGAAAATTGTAGCTTATCAATTAGCCATAGTTGCGTACGGTACAGTATTTGCTCCTTATCTTGGTCGCATGGTAATTAAACAATTTGCGCAAGATGAGGGCCCAAACTTCCGCTTGCACAAGATGTTCTTGATAATAGAGTTTACGTTGACGATGTTTTGTTTCGTGCTAATAAAATTGCGCAAGCTACGCCAATTCGGTCGCAAGTTTTTCAGACAATGGAAAGTGGAGCTTTTATTTAAAACATGGGCCGCTATTGATAGTGAATTACAGGATGAATGCACTTCTGCCCAACACGATCTGTTTCATACTTTTCAGATCAAGGTCGATTCCGAGCCTACTTAATTCCTTAGTAAAAAGTAGATATCTCGGTTATTGTTGACTTATATTAGTCGTGTAGCTCATATTATAGTTTTACCAGAGTTGTCGATACAAGAATTGCGGAAGTGCAAGCACGATTGGGTTGAGCGGTTGTCAGACGAACTTATGTTTCAACGGCTTAAATATTATTATGCACTAAGATGGACCATAGTTGACTAATAGCTGAAGAAACTTATGCAATTCTTAAAAACTTTTGTCGAGAATCGCGTTGCCTTGATACAAGAAGCGCTAAGTGGCTTCACGTTCACGATCCTGATGTTGATTTTCAAGTAAACCTACAAGTTTCTTATCAAGATAGCAGTATTAAAGAAGCTAAGTTTCATTTTCTACATAAATACTCTTCCGGGAAAAACAACTTCACGTAACGGCCTCTTGCCTTCATTTTGCGGAAATCCTAAAGTATAAAGTTTCTAAAATATTGGGCCAAACCACAATACCCATCTATGGCTTTTTAAATGTCAGAAATCGACCAAGCTCCAATATACTGGCTTTAATCTGTTTAGAAAGATTTCTGCGCAATCGAATCGATGGAACATCGTGAAAAGGGAATTCTTACCACCAAATCCCCTCTAAAACCATTGAATCCATGCTTTTACTTTAAGGCTTGAAAGGTTGTCTTCGTTTTGCCCCTTATTAGCTATTTAAAAAAAAACACCTAATTATCTTAATATGGTAACTGCCAGAGCCTTCACTGGAGTTTCCGCCAAAAAGAGACTGTTACGCTGAAAATTAATATAAAGAAGAAGGTGTAACCCTGGTGGTACCACCCGGTACCCGGGTACACACTGACGTGTATTTTGTTAAATGACTTTTTCCCCTAAAGAAATAGGCTAAAATCCTCCCGGATCCCTATGCTTTGACTCCGGGTACTCCGGATGGTCAATAGTGTCAACTTTTTTGAGTGTTCATACAAGAATTACATTTTTTTAATTTCAAGAGAGGAAAATAATTTTCTTAAAATTTCTGGGAAATTTTTAAATTTTTGTTGTTTAGGAAAATTAATTTTAAAATAACAAAGAAATAGACTTTTCAAACTTTCAAACAATTTCTGAGGATTCAAAATTTTCAAAGCAATCTTCTTTTATTCTGACAAATTTAAAAAACATCTGAGGAAACATCCGAATCATTTTAAAAGATATTTAAAACTTTTTTAAAATATGTGCAGTTTAAAAAGAATTGTATATAAAATTTTAATTTTCGAATTACACAAAGAAAGATTTTCGAGCTTTTTCAGGATTTTACAAGGTTCAAAAATAATCAAAATATTTTGTAATATTCTTGGAAAAATTCAAAAGTATTTAAAAAGAAAATTAATTTGAAGAGAATATTTATAAAAATGTAAAGAAGTCTAAGAGAACGTAGAACAGTTTAAATATTTCGAAAGAATGGTCAAATTTTAAGGCCGTCTTTCTTTATTTAAGCAAATTTTTCAATAATTGTAGGAAGAATAGAATTAAATTAAGGGCAGGGTAAGGGGATAATATATTTAAAACTTTTTTTTCAAATTAACCATTGAAGAAAATTGTAGATAGAATTTAGATTTTTGAAGATTTCGGAATAAAATTTTGAAGAATTTTAAAGATTCTGAAAGGTATGAAGACGAGAACTTTTTTTCAACATTATTGGAAACTTGAAAATTTGAATTTAAAGATGTGAAGGCAATTTTTTAATTCTGAAATTTTATTTAACGTTTTAGAAATAAAATCATTAAGTTCAGAAGCTTTCTCGAGAACTTTCTAGATACTTTCTTGACAAATCTGAATTTTTCAAAAATCACACAAACAACTAAATTATTCTGCCATTAATTCCACATTCTTGGTAAATTGACGGTTAAAGCATTTTTTATATAATTGAGATGCTTTCCACGCAACTATGATGATGAGAAAAGGTGCTTCACGATTTTTTCAAACACAATGCTGTATCTTAGGAACCAATTAACATAATGAACTTTTACTTACAGGAACTATTAGGTACATTTTTCGAAAAAACTTCTTCTTTCTTTCAACAGTTTAGAATTTACCATTGTTAAAAGAAATATTCTCTCCTTGGGATATGGTGTCTAATTTTCAAGGAAGATTTATTACTAATGTATCCTGATGTAAAAAATTAAATGATAGATCATTCCAGGAAGTTTTCGATTGAAAAAAGAATATGTTACACTCCTGACTCTTTAAAAGAGGAATGTCTTCTCATTTATAGCGCCTATTTTGAGCGTTTGCTTATTGGATTAAAAACCCAAAGTAGGAATAGAGTGATTATCAAAGATATTCGGGATGAAATGTTCACTGAAGTGATGTTTTGTCTTGAAAGCGAAGATTGCTAGCTTGGATATTGCAAACGATGTCCAGGAGCTAGAGAAATTAGACTTCAATCTGTTGGAATTTTAGCGGAAACTGGCTTAGATGATTTTTTTTGCGATTTGGAATAAAGATGCCTTAGAAAAGAAAACAACCTCTATTGATAGTTTTGTCAAAGAGTTAGCAGCCTGGGCATAAAAAGCGAATGTTCACATATACATGTAAAATATTCAATGAAAATAAATCAAAGAGGAGAAAGATCACGCTAAGAGTAATTCAAATAATTTACCAATGCAGTGTGAATTTGCTGGAGATTGGAAGTTAATGGTAAAAGATGTAATTCAAACTAGTCATTAGACCAATGATCAGATATCAATATTTGCTGCTTTTTTCTATCGGGATGCATAAAGTAAAAGTTTTTTAGTAGTTATGAAAGTAGTGGAATCTTCGATTCTTGCGAAATTGCAATAATAACAGGTCGAGCTGCAGCTCACTTTAAAAATCACTATCAGTATCACGCTTTGAGTAAGTCATTAGGCATTATGCATTATGTAAAACGGTTAGCAACTAATCATAACTTAAAGAAGTCACATCTAGAATCCATAGTTGGTTGTACTTTAAGAGGGATATAATTGAGAAACCGTAGAAGCAAAGCATTGGGACTACGTTACCTCCCCTCAAAATTCCTGAAACGGGCAATTTGAGTGAAGGTCCTACGTGACTAAATGCAGATTTCGCGGACTCTCTAAACGACGAGGTTGCCTACCTAATTGAGTCATCGACCCTCTTAATCACTTTTAAATTTTCCAGGCCTGGCTCCGACAGTTTCTCAACACGTGCGTCGGCGAGCTGACATTCCAGAGAAAAACTTCTGCCTCGAGCCAGGAAGTGTCGACGCTTGGCGACCAATGTAGTGCGGTCGAGACAGCGGTCTTCCCTCTGCTTGACTGCGACTTTGTTGTCTAGCTCACGCCAATCAGCAGGCCGGCCGACGCTCCGCCTTCTTTGGGGTTCTCACGCCTCACGCACCTGAATACCGGTGCTTGAGCAGGGTTCGACACTTGGTGTCTTGTGGAGCACTCGAGAAGTATCTGAACTGTGGGCGCTGATTCCGACACCATGTCCACTAAAGCTCCTCGAAACAATATTTTGGCGCAAGAGAAAATCAAATAAATAAGTTTTCTTTAAACGAACACGAAATCCCTTCACTCACCTACCAATCTTCGGTTCCTTCTTCCATTCTAGATTGGTTCGCATTCCCGGCTCCACCGAACCATATTGCTCACTCCCTCCTTCTCTCTCTCTCTCTCTGTATTTTCTCAAGTTTACTCGATCGCCGCAAACTCGGTTTCTAAACCTCTTTTGACCCAGACGACGGGACTTTGTCTCTCGTACCTGACGATCAACTCACGAACCGACGTCCATGGACGGAATCCAGGCGTGGAGCCACCTTCTCTCATCCCGTGGGGCCAAACGAATCCACGAACCTTTGCCGAGCAGTCGAAAGGACGAACGGAAATCCATGGCTAACCTCGACGCTTTCCTCCTGCACAATAATGTAAATCTGCTAGGAGCGGGCTCCCGGTCCTATCCGGCCTTCGTAGAAGATGGTCTCGTATTAGTCCGGTATACCAGATCGCGCACTCTCTCACGGCTAAAGCGTCAGACCTAGCTTTTGCCAGATAATTACCGAGCCTTCACCTACCTACCTTCCACCGCACTGAACTGGGCCACCCTACCGCCCGTTCGACAACAGAGACTGGACATGATGCACTCGCAACACGTGTCCCCTTTCTTTTAATTGAGTGAGCTCAAGCTATGCAGCACACCCCTGGATCCCAAATCGAGACTCACAAGGAGGCTTACATCAAATTGGCGGCCCGAACGTGGGGTTCGAGATATAATCCTCGATTCTCAACGGATTTTGAGAACGAATCAAACACTCTTTGTCTCGAGTGCTTCGCTCTGCCACCTCAACTCGCCGTGGCTCCACAAGACGTTCGGCAACAACGATGCCGAACGGAAAGCGTTCGGTTTCCGAGTGCAATCCCCAAAACTCGGTGGCGTCTAACACGCTCCCCCACGGGACCATCCGATAACGACGTAGTTACCTCACCAACAGTGAATCAAGCGGATACGAGAAAAGCCCTGACAGAGCAGCCATTCTACAGCCGATGTGGCTCCCTCCCGTCGATCCGGGAAGAATGGGACACGCTACACGCTCTCTAAGAAGGAACTAATTCACAATGCCGGCCACACACCATGATGCACTACTCGCCAACTGTCAAGCTTTGGTGCGAGCAATATGCACCCCGGATGAGTCAGCGCCTACATTCGCAGGCCTGGAACACGAGGCTCCAGAAGTATTTCTGGAAGAATGTGAATAATATTTAAATCTAATAATATAATAATCTAATAATATTTAAATCTATTCATCCAACACTTCGCCGGAGTCACTACGGTTAGCAAACTCCACATCAAATTATACGGCACTAAGCAAGAGGAGAAAGAGGCCGTCGGAGTATTTTTGCAAAAAAAATATTTGCTCGCCCTGCGATTGCTTCATCAAGCAACGGAACCAAAAGTAATCTCTCTCTTGCTCTAGACCTGAAAACCCTCGGTTAAGAAAGTCCTGCAGGTAGTTACCGTTTTGACTTTCGAGGAGCTAGTCGCACGGGCCGCACAGGCCGAGAATTGTGAGGCCGAAGAAATTTGTCGAAAGCCTTCACAACAAATCGTCCCAGAGACACAGTCACCTCTCAATAGTTCTGAAACCGCATGAACAACAAGACCCCCGGCGTAGTGCCATTACTACCCAGAGCGATACTTCCATCGGGTGTCTCCCGTTGTCAAGGCGCGAAAAAATACCGCGGGTCCGGGAAACTGGAGAGAGCGGGCGTGAAAGGCCGGTGCCCCTGCCACTCCTATCGCGGGAATTACACCCGTCTCTTAAGTGCCGTAGCTGCGGACTTGAGCAGTCTCCCTCGACTCCGGATGTTTTTGGGCCGACGAGAGGTCATAGCCGAGAGCGATACACTCGTATGCGAGAACTTCGTTAATGAGTTCATATTGACGGAAGCCGAACTACGAAGCAGAATCAAAGGACCCCCTCACGTTCTTCTAGCGGCTATAGATGCTCTCTCAGCATCTATACCACGCAACGGGGCCGTTACACTATACACCACTCTCGAGGAAGCCACATACCCTGGCCTCTTTCACATCAGTCAGGAACACCGCGCTAAGCTGATACTCGGACTACCCTGGTTGTAGCAGCATAGGATCATACATTACCACGTAGCAGATTGTACATTCGTCGGAAATAGCAGCCGACAGAGGGTTTCTCTCAGCCCCTCCCTCAGGCACACGAGCTTACCTCCTCTACGGATGAAATTTTGATCTAACATGAATTCGCATCAGAACACCAAGCCGAATTCGCTAGGTTGATCCGTTCCCACGCTCATCTTTTCCACGATGGCGGACGGCTCAAGCAAACCTTAGCTAGCTTCGAGCATGAAATACGAATGAAAGTTCACCACCCTTTCAGAGAAGTACCTCGCCGATGCTCGGACGAAAAAAGGCAGTACATCGATACCGAGGTCCGCGAAATGTTACGAGATGGAATCATCGAACCAACAATGTCTGCCGCGCATACATGAGACCCTAAAGGATTTAGGTACGGCAAAAGTATTCTCCACCCTCGACCAACGAAGTTGGTATTGGCCAGATTCGCCCGGTTCGCGCCAGTTTACGGCCTCTTCGACGTCAGCCGGTAGACCGTTCTCCTTAGGCTCGAATTCTTTTACTTGTTGAACTCGAACCACAGGACTTGAGGTCGATAAGAGGTGGCTGAGTCCTGGCCGATGATTGACGGATGGGACCATACTGCTTCTGCCAGGGGGGGAGGGGTTCCACCAACCCTCGAACAATATCGAGAAAGATACTGTCGTTAATAATAGTACTATTTCTCACACGAGATTAGATTAGATTAGATTAGATTTGATTATATTAAGAATAAGCCTTAACGATAGAGATCTAAAATTGTGAAGATTTCTGGAGAGTAGAAGCCTCGCTAAAAAGAGGTGATAGCGAATCCTAATCGACGAAGCCACGGGATGA
The DNA here is from genome assembly GCA_035041075.1 of Acraspis erinacei. Taxonomy (NCBI): domain Eukaryota; kingdom Metazoa; phylum Arthropoda; class Insecta; order Hymenoptera; family Cynipidae; genus Acraspis; species Acraspis erinacei. The sequence continues at coordinate 6,882 of JAWWLR010224203.1, read as the reverse complement.
AGAGGTTCTTCAGCCTTCCCATTCAAGACTGCGAAGTCCTCACGATACTTATATACATATAAAAAATATAGGGGCATAATCAAATTATCCTAATTTACAGATTTTACAAAAAAAAGCCATGGTATGCCTAATTTTACTCCAGGAGTCGAATTTCAGTATAACTCTTCAAATTTTGTGACTACTGCCAAATCATGGTGATGGTCCCAAACTTCAACGTCACAAAGTATGCTGTAAATAAATCATTTTAGATTCCTTAAGGCATAAACCACATTTTTCATTAACTTCAGAGTTATATATCATATTAAAAGAAATTAATTGAAAAACAAAGTTTTTCTATAAGAAGGAATAGTTTAGCGTGGGCGAAACTCACAGGATATCTTTACCATATTAAGATAAATCTTTAAAAAAACCCAAAAAAATCAAGGATGGCCTTTTCGAGAAACTGGACTTCTTAGTTTTTTTTCGAAAAATGTACGCCCTTTTGGTAGTTTTCAACTTTTTCAAATTTTCTTTGTGGATTTTAAAATAGTTTAGCTCTTCCAAAAAGCTCCTGTGAATACAATTAAGTTATGTCAATTGGTTCCTATGATACAACTTTTTTTTTTTTAATCGTGAATGTTTACACAATTCACCTGAATATTTATGGAGCCCTAAGTTCGTGAAACAAATTTTTTCATGAAAAAGCAAAAAATATGTGTCAAAATATGAATTTTTAAGCAAGAAATAAGTTTCCACAAAAAAATTGAATTTTCAATCCAAAAAGGCAAATTTTGAATAACATAAGGACTTTTGACCAAAACTGTTGAATTCTCTACTAAATAGTTGCATATATATCCAAAATGATGGCATTTCTCTTAAACCAGATACATTTTTATGAAAAAAAAAATTCTAAAAATATAGTTGAATTTTTATCCAAGAAATATTTCAACTGACTTTTCAAGATAAAAATATGAATTTTTGAAGAAAAATTACATTTTTTTCAATCAAACATTATGAAAATACAATAAAATAGTAGAATTCTCTATCAGTTAGTTGAATTTTTAATTTTATCGAAGAAAGATTAAATTTTTTGTAAAAAATGATTTTTAATAAAAAAAGGCCCATTTTTCTTAAAGTTTAATAAAAGTTACGACTTTTTAACTATAATGTTAACTTTTCAACGAAAGAGTTGCATTTTTGTCCAAGCAAAATTAAAATGATAATAAGACAGATAAACTTTTAAACCAAAAAGACTAATTTTCAGAAAAAATAGTATTCATCCCAAAAAGATTTTAATTTACTTTTCATAAAAAAATATGAATCTTAAAAACAAGTTTAAACTTCTACAAAAATGTCTACACTTTTAACTCAAAAAGACAGGAATGGAATGAATTCTCAGATAAACTAGACGCATAGAAATTCAAAAATGGGGCGAGTGTTAAAAAAAATGTAACAGTTTCTTGAAACATTGTTTTTTATTGACTCATCATTTGAAAATTGTAGTGTAAAATGTTTTCTTTAATCATTCATAAGTACAACGGGCCCTTTAAAAACGAAAAGTCAATAACATGTCAACCACTTTTTAGATCCATGCATGTTAGCTGAATTCTCTGACATCGATGGTTTTAGCGAACCGATTCTCTTGGATTCTGATCAAGGTCTTATCTCTTCTTGAGGGAATTTATATAAGTCTCCTTCAACATCAATTGAATTATTTGGATTAATCAAATCGGACTTTATAAAACGTACGTGCCCTACTGGTCGTAAATGTAGAGTCCTAATGTCATAATCGCCCCAAACTAGAAGTCCTCGAGAGTTGAGTCTTGACCTTTCACTGCTAAGAGTAAGATCGGCCTCGTATCTATACCTGCCTGCTCTTACTGTAGCGAGGAATATTGGATCACCACCAGTATGCTGCCTGTTTTCAGTCTCGTTATGATACATAAAGGGATGGAGACACGCATATAAGCGTTCATAATCAAGGAGATCAACAATCACGGACCCGTATGGACCATTGCATGATTCAATTCTTGAATCGGGAACGAGACGTCCTAGTAGCAAATACCAACCTGTAGGACGACCATTTAACACTCTTGATATCAATATCATTTTTCGTGGCTGGTTTTCGTCAGAAACAGAATTTTCATTTTCAGTAGGGTGGGTATGCGTATGATTATTCCAAGGACCGAGATCTGCAAAAAGTGATTTATGAAATTTTTGTTCACTGGACACGGAACTGTTAAACTTAAGAAAAGCACTTGGGCTAATATTCGAGGCATTATCGTTACCTGGATGGGGGGCGGATATGAATTACGACGACGCTCAAGAGGAGCATCTGTACCACGACCAACTCCACCGCTATTGTTCATAGCACTGACTTCTGTAAAAAAGAGATGTATAATATTATTGTACACTCGGAAACTAACTGTTAGAGAAGATAAAGACTTAGCCTATTTTAAGTCGAGCCCTATTTGCAAACTGAGAGGAATCGGTCACTCTCTAAAATTCTTTCTATCTTTTATTTTTGCAGGTCACTTGCCTTTTTGAGTTCGATGAACTTGTAATTTTAACCGGGTGTCTATGCAAGAAGACCCTTCTTCAAAGATAGTATTTCAAAATACGCAATCTTAATTTGTCAATGTCCGAAATACAATAGGGAGGCACAAAAGCAAGTTAAAGAAGGGATCAGCAACTTTTATTTAGGATGGTGGTCTCACGCAGGCCAAGAAGTGACGCCTCGTCGCTTCCGTATATTCTCAGAGATCGGAAAACGGCCTGAGTCGAGTCGCTCTCGTACTACTCAGTTGTCTCGAAATATTGTCAAAGTTTGTAATAAGATTCAGGAGCTTTCTTGGTCAGGTTAGAGATGTATACTGCCGTCTGGCCACAAGAACTGAAGATTCTTGAATACAAAAGTTAAATTACAAAATCCAACGTATTTGACCAAGGTTGATTGGTATACCGATGCCTTGCTCTTCGGTTAGTTAGTGAAATTTTTAAGATGACAATGTTTGAAATAGATTTTATCCTGAGTGCAACTTAGCCAGAAATCCAAGGATCTCAAAAGAAATTGATGTTTTTCGTCAAAGTCCAAACAACGTGAGAGACTTTGAAAATTACAAACAGCTGAATAGCTTCATATCTTCATGCAATTTTTGCGTAAAAATATATAAAGTAATCTGAAGTCAGCTTTAAAATTTTTTCACAAGAAGAGCTGCTTTCTAAAAACATATGTTGTACCCTGTCTTATATTCGCCAAGGTAGTACGACTCGTTACGTATTAAATATAACATGTGCTCACTTTCCTATAAAATAATTTGAAATTCCATCAAATTGCAAAAGCGAGGAAAATAGCACATTACGCACCATATTAGATTTCGAATAAAGAAAGCTCTATGTACAGTAATGTTAAGGGTAACTTATAGTAAGTTACCACAAATGGCCCAAAATTGAATTTAAAGATGCTTATAATTTCCGATTTCCGAAAATTTATGAAAATTTTCGATCAACTGTAGTAATTTTACAGATAAATACGGCAAATTACCATAAACCGCCCAATATTTAACTTTAAACGTTGTTATAAACATCCGGAAATTTATTAAATTTTTTGTTAATAGTACATGTAATTTACGTTACCTTATGGTAAATTACTCAAAATTCAATTCAAAAGCTGCTATAAATTTCCAAAATGTTCAAAAATTTCAGCACTCTTTCGAAAATTCATAGTTATTTTCCATTCGGAATGAATTTTGCCGCAACGACCGTTGAACAAAAACAACATATATGCCAATCAATACAACAATTAGATGGGAAGTTGTAACCTTTCAAGTCTCGTACAAGCCGACACCAGTTAACTGCGCGTGCGCGCGCAAAGAAACTTTTTGGTGTTACTTTTTGCACTGTATACTTGTTTTTTGCGTTTCTCAGGTAATATACAAAAATGTCAAAAAATATTTTTACACGAAAGTCGTAGATCGCATTACAATACTCAATTTTGTTGAAAGAATTTTTTGCTGCGAGTGACTGTTTCCGAGAAAATTAGAGATATATCGATTTCCACTAGACGTTCGGAAAGAGTTAGGGGTGTAACTTTACATTATTTCTGTGACCAATCACAGAGATGCCTGACCGCCCCCAGGAGTCGTTGGAAAATTCGTAGTGGGGACCTTACATTATTTCTGTTTTCAGTCGGGGGGGGGGCATCCAGCCCCCATGAGGAATGGGAAAAGGAGTAGGGGTGTAATTTTACATTTGTTGGTGACCAATTACAGGGGTTCCTTCCCGTCTCCAATAGGCGTTGGAAAAGGTGTATGAGTGCGACCTTAAATTATTTCTGTGAACAGTCACAGGGATGTCTTTCCATCCCCCACTTGATATTAGAAAGGTACAGGGGTGAAACTGGCATTATTTTTGTCAACAATCACCGAAGTGCCTTCCTATCCCAAGGAGGAGTTGGAAAAGGGGTATGGTTGTGACCTTACGTTATTTATGTGACCATTCACAAGGGCCCCTTCCCACCCCCACGTGTCATTGGAAAAGGGGAAAGAGGGCCTTGTATTATTTCTGTGATCGGTCTTTGGCACGTTTTTTTAAAAATGCGAGTGGGAAAAGTGGTTCGAGATGTGACCGATCACACTTTTGTGACCAGGATGAGCTGGGAAAGGGTTTACAGAGTCTTTATACAATTATCAATTAATGGAAATTTGATTTTCATGATGATACCATAAAAAATATAAAGAATCATAGTCTTTAGCGTTTATCTCAGGTAATATGCAACATTTCAAAAAGTGTTTCAGACAAAAGTTGTAGATCCCATTAAAAGACAAATTTGTTGTTTAAATCATTTTTTCTACGAGTCATAGTTTCCGACAAAATTAGAGATACATAAATTTCCGTCCATTTCTGTGATCAGTGGCCAGTCAGAAAAGCGATTTAACTAAAAACTTAAATAATATAACTTAATAATATTACTTAAAAAATATGCACAAAAAAATATGCTCTTTAAAATACTTCAAACTTCCCGTGGTGAGAAGCGTAAATAGGTATCAAACCGAAACAAATGCAAATACGATTTAATTATGATAAAGAGATGATTTTCTCGGAAACTTTCACTCATAGAAGCAAATTCTTGGAACAAAAAATGTGCATTTTATTGCGATCTAAATATGTTGTCTGAAACATTTTTTTTTAATTTTGCATATTACCTTTTCGGAAGTACACCCAAATGCTTCTATTGATAATGCAACAAAATATCGTAATATTATAATGTGCCTACGTGGCACTATATATAAATATTTATCTCGAAAAAAAATTCACATGCAAATTTCAATTATAAAATCATATGGTAAATCTAGAATTTTCATTTCAGATTGATATTCATTAATGCAATCAAATATATACTAATCATCATTTCTTATACAAATATACTAAAATATATGAATGAGGCAACGTGGCACTAAGTGAAAATATTTATCTTTAGATGTTGTCAAATTTAAATTCTAATTATAAACCTTAAATCGAACATTCAGAAGACAATTTTTAGACCAATAGCCACAAATAAACATAAACATTACGTTAATTATAATTTATCCATCTCCATATGTTACAAAATTCTAATCTTTCGACGTGACACTAAGTGAAAGTAGCAATTAAAAAAAAGTTTAAACTCGAATTTTTATATTTTATATTTGTTTGCTTAGAAGACAATTTCCAGATTGAGATTTGTGAAGTTGAGCTGAGTAGAGATAACGATAAATAACTCAAGACTGATGCTGGAAACCAAGATTTTCATCAGAAACAGTTGTTTTTAAAGATTATCTAAATTTGATTGGAAGGAAAAAGATTCATGATATCTGAATTTTTCATATCTGCAAAACTTATTACTAATAGAACCAAAAAAATGTGTGTTGAAGATTCAGTTTAGCCATCACAAACTAAATTGTAAAGATAGTACAGTATCTTGTGTGTGAAAGAAAATTCGATAACAGTTACGAAATAATTAGATAATGAGCTTCAAAGTGAATAAGAAACTTATTTTCATAGTTTTTTTCCTTTATTAGACTTGTCGTTTTAGGCTTTTTTCAATGATGATCCTCAATTTCTTTAAAGCCAAATTATTCGAAATCTCTTCAAAAAAGCTGATATAAGCACCGACCTTATCCTGTTTGTTTTCTTTAACCTTATTGTTGTTTTCCTTTCTTAAAAATCATTTTGTGAGATCTAGCATACTTTGTTGTTAAAAAATTGATTTGCTTCCTACATTTCTTCATTAGTCGTTTCTTTTACCGTGTTCCTGTCTATATTTATTTTCAACAATTCTTCAAATTGAAGCAGACTGATATGTCATTCTTCACATTCACTTTTTCGCTCTAGCCTATCCATTCTTCCAACCCTCTTCACTTCTTTCATCCACTCACCCAATCCACCTTCCTCTATAATCTTTGCCACATTCTCTTCACAGTTTCTCTTGCGTTCGATTTCTCTTATACATTCCACTAATCCTTCGCATAAATCTCATGTTTCCTCCTTCCATTCAAAAATGCTACACTTTCCGTTCTCCATCTTTATCTCATAGATCCCTATTCTTATTTCGACTCCTCATCTACTAGATACTACTCTTTAAGCACTGTTTTCTCCATAAACCTTTTCTAAACATTTCTTTTCTCCTTTATTTATAAGTTGAAGCCATTTTTTGTATTTTTATCACTTAATCAGCACTCTCCCTTTGCCTTTACCTGCTGCGATTACTTTTTTTGCTTACTCCCTTTCTTTCTTTCCTTAAGCTTCTCTTCATCCTTTCATTTCATCGTTTGCTCTAGTGATGGATTGATCATTTTGCCCTTTTTGTCACAATGCATTCTTCAGGCGAGCCACAGCATCCGTTTGCACCAGATACATTCCCAT
>JAWWLR010224182.1:0-12358 GCA_035041075.1 Acraspis erinacei | reverse complement strand
GGCGTTCCCATTTCAAAAAATTATATTGACCTTGAAATAAGCTTGACAGCGAGGTCCAAGGTCAAATCTAAGGTCACCATTAAATTCTCCGGGAAAAATTACTAAAGACTCCATGTTAATTTTAATTTTCTATTTTAAATTTTCTGGGGTTTCCATACTATTCCCTCACCCTGTATATCATCAGAGAGCAAAAAAAGCAAAAAAATCCCGCCTAATTGTTCATCTCATTATAATAATTTTTAGTGAGTTTTCATAGCTGGCGGCGCTGAGTGGACGTCCTGCCAGCACCGGCACCCTTTTCTTGGAAGTTAAGGGAGCAAAAAAATTTTGCTTCTAGCATATAATTAGCAAATAAAAGCAAAAAAAAAGCGTATTCGGTTTTACAATTTTCCTTTGTGGCGGCGCGGTGTAGACGGACATCTCTTTTGTTGCGAATTCATCCTTTCTTCGATATATAAACAGGTAAAAAAATTTAATTACTTTTTTTCTAAATATTTAACTATTCCCAGCTTTTCTAGGAACTTTTTTTGCCTTCAAAATTAAATTTTTTAATAAGTTAACTTTTTTTAGAATTAATTTATACTTTCGCATTGAAAACTGTTTTGTAAGAAATTCGTCTCTTTTCAGTAAAATTTCTCTGCTTGGCTTGGATATTGTTCTTTTTTGGAAAAATCAAAAATAATAAAATTTTCGAATAATAAGATTCCAGAATTATACAATTTTCGAATTGAAAAATACTCGAATAATAAGATTCACGACAGTTAATAATATTACCGAATTGTAAAATTCATTCCAAAATATAAACAATTACAATTTTTTATAAAAATATGTTTCATTGAATACAAATAATCTAATGGAATTTTATTTTGTTAAATTATTTTTAATATCTAAAATTTCTAAACTTATTGTTTGAATTTAAAATAACAAGAATTTTAAATAAAATATTTCTGGGTGACGAATTTTTGGGACTACTAAAAACCCCCAAAAATAAAAATGCAGAATTGGAAAATTCCCGAATATTAAAACTCGCAAATAATAAAATTTCCGAAAATTAAAAATACAAACGAATTTTATTACTCGAGAATTTTACAGTGCTGGAATTTTATTTTTCTGGATTTTTCAATCTTTTTGGCTAAAAATTAATTTGTTTAGTTGAGAAATCAAGTATTCTCGTGAAAATTAGATTTTTTTTTATTGAATATCAACTTCTTTACTAAAAATCCAACTACTTAGTTCTTTGTTAAAATGTTATCTTTTTTTTATAAAGATTTAAAGATTTTGTTGAAAATTAATTCTTTTAATTGAAAATGGATTTTTTAGATCAAAACTTTACTGTTTTGTTTACTTTTCTCAAAAATCGATACTTTTTGGGTCAAAAATTCAATTATTTGGTTTAAACTTCATCAAATATATAAACATTTCTGTTTTTTGTTAAAAATGTGTTTGGGTTGTTAGTTAAAAATTGAAATTGGAATTTAAAATTTTAGTAATTTATTTTTGGCTGAAAAAAGTTGTTTTCGTTTTTTATCATTTTATTTGTTTTGTGGAAAGTTTATCTATTTGGTTAGTAATTGTTTGTTTTCGTTGAAAATTTATTAATTAGTTGAATTTATTAGAATTGTAGATTTTAGAAATTCAATTAAGCAGAATTTGTTTTGTTAGTTCTTTAATAAAAAATCATTTTTAAACCAAAAATTTAAATATTCTATTTTTGTTTAAATATTTATCGTTTTTGATCAAATTTTTTGTTTATAAAATTAGTATTTTCTGTTTGAAAATTTATTGCGTTTAGTCGAAAATTAAAGCTTTAGTAAAAAAGTAGTTTTTCTGGCTTCAAAATACAACTATATTGTTAATTCCTTTGTTTATTAAATATCCATCAGTTTAGCTCAAAATTGGTTTCTTCAGAGTTAAAATTTTAGTTTAAAAATTAATTTTTTCTAAAAATGTAACTGTTCACAGCTTTTGTAGAATTTTCGTTTGTTTCCACAGTTTGGTTTATTTAAAGTTAACTTTTTTATAATTATTTTATACTTTCGAATAGCGATAAATTTAAATTATTTATATTTTTTAATTTCTTGTAATTTATTTACAATTTTACTTTTTAAAAAAGTCATCTTTTTAGCATTAATATTGAACACCTTGTATAAATGTTTGTTTCTTTATTACCGAAAAAAGCATTCTTGGTTGCAAATTGACCTCTTTTCATGAAAATTGATCTTTTTCACTTTTTTGTTTGAGAATTGAACTAGCTTATTTGAAAATTTCTTTTCTGTCTAAATTAAATTTCATTTCGTCCCTTTTGGCAAAAAATTAATCCTCTTAATTGGAAATTGATCTTTTTGGTTGAAAATTAATTTGTTTAGTTGACGAATCAAGTATTTTCCTGAAAATTGTTTAGTTTTATTTAAAACTTGAAAATTAATTAATTTTCGTAACAAATTATTGTGCTAATTTTAAAATTCATCTCGTTGGCTGAAAATTTAACTATTTAGATCAAAATTCTTTTTTTGTGAGAAAATATTTGATCGAAAATATCATATTTTCGATTTTCGTGAAAACAAATTTTATCCTAAGCTCCTTACCCCCCCCCCCCCAAATCGTCATATATAATTTCTGGATGACCCTTTATACAAATCTGTATTGCTGTTGTCTCTAAAATTTGGAAAAATCAATTTACATTCAAATATCCCGTGCGGAAATCGCCTGATTGCGAACCTAATACCGATCTGGCCCTGATCGGATTTCCTGATCTGGCCCTGATTAGTGGAACTCTGTGGCCCATACTTGGGCCTGACCGGGCCAAGCCGATTTTCCAATGAAAAACAATCTACCTCAAATAAATTAATAATAAATTGAATTCTTTTGTCAATAAATATAAATAAAATGATTATAGATGGTAATGTTAATGGATTCTAATAAACGTAAAAATTAATTATATTTTGTAACTGATATGTTGAATAACCAGAAATATATTCTTGACAAAATTTCTTTTCTTGTAAAAGTTCTTTTTTATATAACGATTCTTAGAAAATTAAAGAAAAAATAAAACGATCCTAATAAATGAAAGATTAATTTCTTGAAGAGAAGATTATCTACAACTAACTTTTCGATTCTTTAAAAAAGTAAAGCAATTGAGAGACGATTACATTAAATCTTCATTCGAGAAATTCATAAATGGGTTATAATGAGACTTTTCGGGACCGATCGGGCACCGATCGAGTTTCCTGACCAGGACCCCGACCTGGCCCCGAGCAGTATTCCTAAACTGGGCCCGATCTGGCCTGGTCTGGCCCCGCCCGGGGCCAGATCGAAATTTCTGCACTTGTAATAGTCTGTATTAAAATTATTGATCTCCTATGTTTAAGGTTGTTTTAATAGCCAAAACGAAAAGGTAAAAGAGTCAGGGAAATTAAAAATCAGTCGAATAAAAGACAAAGAAATTAGGAGAATTTCGAAATTGGGATTTTATAGCAACCCTGGAAATATTACATCAATTTTTCAATAACATTTTTTTACAGAGAAATATAACTAATTAATTAAAATTGTAAAATATTTACAAGCAGTAAAAGTAAAGTACTTACTCGGGCTGTTGTGGGTGGGGACAAATTACCGAACAATAAAATGCACTTAAAGTGCAAATCGCGAAGAAACATTTCATTTTTTAAAAAGAAAAATTGTAATCAAATCTTTTCGAATGAACTGTGAAAAGGGGGGCAATAATTTTGAATTTATACTCTCTGATCTTGCAAGGAAAGTAGGGATGTAAAAATAATCCCTTCCGTCTACAAACTCTCTGCCAATCAAATTTTTAAGATTTTGACTATTCGCCTTAAAAATGGGGAAAACTAGGCCACAGGAAATGATACATTCTCATTATGTACCACGGATTTCCTGGTGTCGAGTATTAAATAAACCTAATTTGGTTTTACAAAGTTTTAAAGAATTATAAATAAAGCCAGGGTCGTTACTAGCATTTTTTGAGCCCGGTTTGAATAAATAATTTTGCACCCCCCCCCCCCACCCTCACATTGGACTAATTTGAGAAATTTAAAATAGTGTAAATATTGACTTAAATCCTGCATTTTTGTTTTTCGAAATTCAAATATTAACACGTCCACCTGGCTCTTCAAAACCTCATTAAATCTAAAAGGGGAAATTTTTGATAATAATAACTTTTATTATTAACCCACCCCCACTGACCTGCAGCGCCCCAAATTTGACCCAAAAATAAATAATTTTTATTTGCTCAAGCAGTTTTTTCTGTAAGTTTAAAAATGAAATAAAATATGATACATAACATTATTTTTGACTGTATAGTGTATAGAAAAAATATATAAATAATTTTTTAACTAAATGCAATTTGTGTAAACAATTATTTTTTGTTTAAATATTTTTCAAATCGTGTTTTCTAAATATAAAAAATTTTTATTGTTTCTAAATTAAAAACTATCAAGTTCAATAGATTAAAAATAAAATAATTTAGATTGAAACAATATTTAAAGACGATTTTAATTGAATCAGAGCGTTTAAACATGAATCAATTAATTTAAAGTTATTTTCGAATTGAAAATAGTTTATCAAGTTTTAATTGGATGCTTACATTTTTTTAAATACTTAAGTAACTGTTAAATTTGGAAAAATTTTAAAATAATTCTTTAAAATAAGTTCTCGTTAAATTTTTAACAAAGAAATAATAGTTCAATTTGAGAAATTTTAAACATTATGAAAGATTTAGAAACTTGAAATTTTTAGATGGCTCTATCATCATAGTTCAAATAAAATTGTGAAATTATTTCATTCTTTACTGAAGTAACCCTGAAATCCTTCTATTTTCGACACTTGTTGACAAGGAAACATTCAAGATATCCCAAAAAATAAAATTTTAAGATTTAAATTTTCTGTTCCTGTTTAACAACAATATTTTTTGAAACTGCTTATTATTATTTATAACAATATTCTTTCAGAATAGTGCTAGAATGTTCCATTTTTTCCTGCAATATTTCAAAAATAACATTTTTATTTAAAGTAATTAAAAATTTAAAAGGCTTGGGAAAAAAGGGATTAATATCACAATTCTTAATTACTAAACATTTTGCCAGTTTTAGATTAAGTTCGGATTAAATTAATGTTTAAATTCCCGTTGTTCAGTAATTTTTAATTTGTAATATTTTCCATTGCCAAAGTTTATTTTCGAATAATTAAATTTAAAAATTTAGAATTCGAAACTTTTTAGTATTTTATTATGAATTTATTTATTGTTTTGTTTAGTAATTTTTAGTATTTTCAAATAAATGAATCATTATAAATTGAAAAAATTAGATTTGATTTTTTAAAGAATTGATGAAAATTCTTAACAACGTGTTAAAAACGAAAAGATTGACAATAAAGAAATATACAAAATTGTGTTGTGTAAAATCGAAATGGATAAAAAATTTCATGATAAATACTATTTTGGTAATTAAATTAAAAATATTTAATTGTCAAAAGTATATTTAAAAAACTAAAAAATAATAGTTTTCAAGCCTCTTAAGTTTTTTTCAATAAAATTAGATTGTTGAATTCTACATTTTTGCTATTAGTGATAATTAAAAATTCCTCAATTCCAAAAGCATTTACTTTGAAACATTAGTTTAGTTTTTAATTTTAATTTGTCAACCTTCAATCGACTACAATTGAAAATTATTTTAATTGAAAAGTTTTCGATTTTCAGTTCTTACTCTATTTGGAATTCTTGTAACTGCAAATGAAATCTTTCATTTTTTTTAAATTTTAAATGATCCAATTTTAAAAATTCTGCTGTGAAAATTAAATTTGTAACACTTTGAGTTAGAAATGGTCAAATTTACTTTCTTTTTAATAATATTGTCCAATATTCGAAATAAATCAAATTAGAGATTTGGTTATTTATAATAAAAATTTTATGATTAGCGTTTTCACTAATAATTATAGTTATTTAAATAGAGTTAGATTTGCATTAAACTGAACAAAAGTAAATCCTTTTCAAGAGATGCAGACATGTAATCATTTTTTTTGGGTTTAAACAATATTGAGTGAAATATTCAATTTTTTCTAGATAATTCTTTTATTATTTAGTCTATTTTTTTTAATAGCGAATAATAAAAACAATTTATTCTTTAGAAAAGATCAACCTTTTTATTAGAATGACAGAAAATTTTAAATTTTAAATCTAAAATCTAAAATCTACACTGTTAAAAATTTCTGTTGGAAGCTTCTACTACATGTACACTTCTGTATTTACGGAATTCAAGAAATTCACGAAATTCACATAATGCCCAGAATTCACGAAATTCAAGAAAGTCAAGAGATTCATGGAATTCATAAAATTCCTGGAATTTACGGAATTTACGGAATTCGTGGAATTTATGAGATTCAACGAATTTTCGGAAATTACAGAATTCAATAAATTCACAGAATTCAATAGATTCACAGAAGTCAATAAATTCATAGGATTCATGGAATTCGCGGGATTCAACGAATTCACGAAAATCAAGGAATTCAAGGAATTTGCGGACTCCAAAGAATTCACGGATCTCAAGGAATTCATGAAATTCACAGAATTCATGGACTCCACGTAATATAGGGAATTCGCGGAAACGGTAGAATTGACGAAAATCGCAGAATTCGTGGAATTTACGAAAATCAAGGAATTCATTAAATTCAATGAGTTAATCAAATTCAAGTAATTCATCAAATTCAATGAGTTAAAGAAATTCCATGAAATCGCAAAATTCATGGAATATTTGGAATTCATGGAATTCTACGATTTCCTTGAGTTTCTTTAATTCCGTAAATTTCTTGTATTCCTTGAATTCTTGGAATTCCATGAATTCCGTAAATTCTTGGAATTCCTTCAGTTTCGTAAATTCTTTTAATTCCTTGAATTCCATAAATTCCGTAAATTGCGTGAATTCCGTAAGTTCTGTGAATTCCGCAATTTCGGAAAATTCCATAAATTTCGTGAATTCCTTCATCACTATGAGTTCTGCGAATTGTTCGAATTGCATGAATTCGGTGAATTCCTTCTATCTCGTAAATTCCGCGAATTGTCCGAATTTCTTGAATTCCATTAATTCCATGAATTTCACGAAGGCCCTAAATTTCGCGAGTTCCATTAAATCCATTAATTCGGAGAGTTTTGTGATTTTAATGAATTCTATGAATTCCTTAAACTTCATAAATTCCGTGAATTTCATACATTTCGTGATTTTCTTTAATTGCTTGAATTCTTCAGATTCCGTGATTTCTGAGATTTAATGAATTCCGCGAATTTAATAGATTTCGAGAATTCCGTGAATTTCATTAAGTTCGTGAATTTAATTAATTTCGAGAATTTCATTAATTTGGCGAATTCCGAAAATTCAATGAATTCGGTTAATTCCCTGAATCCCTTAAATTTCATTAATTTAGTGAATGTCATAAATTTCGTGAATTCCATTAATTTAATTAATTTCGTGAATTTCATGAATTGCGTCAATTCTATAAATTTCATGAGTTCCTTGAATTCCATGAATTTGGAAGATTCCGTGAATTCTAAAATTCCATGAATTCCGCAAATTTAATAGATTTCGTGAATTCCTTCGTTTTCATGATTTCTGTGAATTTCATGAATTCGGTGAATTACATTAAGTTGGCGAATTTCATTAATTTCGTGAATTTAATGAATTTGGTGAATTCCGAGGTGAATTCTGTTAATTCCTTGAATTCTCTTAATTCCATGAATTCCTTGAATTTCATTAATTTCGTGAATGTCATCAATTCAATTAATTTCCTGAGTTCCTTGAATTCCGTGAATTCTGGAGATTCCCTGAATTCTAAAATTTCAGGAATTCCGCGAATTTCATAGATTTCTTGAATTAGTTGAATTCCTTTATTTCCTTGAATTCGGTTAATTGTCTGAATACCTGGAATTTCAATAATTTCTTGAATGTGATGAATTACGTGAATTTAATGAATTTCGTGAATTTTATGAATTCTGAAAATTCCTTGAATTCGGTTAATTCCCTGACTTTCGCGCATTTTGAATTATTTTGCTATTTTTAAGGCAATTTTAGAATAACAAATTGTTAAATTCTCAACAAAAGAAATTAATCTTCTACTCAAATTATAAAGCTCAAAAGTAATTACATCTCTCTTGATTAAAAATGCAACTATTAGATTGAAAATTCAAGAATTTTGTTAAAAATTCATACTTTTTAGTGGAAAATTCAACTGTTTTGTTATAAATTTTTTTTTTAAATTAAAAATTCACCTTTTTTAAAAGAAATTTTAACTTTCTTGGATAAAAATTAAAATGCTATGTTAAAAAAATTGAACTATTTCGTAAATTTACTGTTTGTTTAAAATTTATATTTAAGTTTTGGAAAAACAATTAAAATCTTTTCTGAATTAAACTTTAACTTTAAAAAATTTCTTCGAGAAAAATTCGGGAATTCTCCAATTCGTTAATATTATTACTCTCCTGAATTTTATTATACGAGAATTTTCCAATTCGGGAATTTTATAATTCCGGAATTTTCTTACTTCAGAATTTTATTATTAGAGAGCTTTATTATTCGGGAATTTTCCAGTTCGGTATTTTTAATTTTGGGAAACTTTATTATTCGCCAATTTTAATGCTCGGAAACTTTCCAATTCAGTATTTTGATTTTTCGACAATTTAATTATTCGGGAATTTTCCAATTCGGAAATTTTAGTGTCGGGAATTTTAAATTTCGGGATTTTTCAGTCGTGCCCTTCAAACCAGATACAATGTAATTTTCTTTGAGAGTGGCATTACAAAATAAAGTTTAATAAACTTTCAAAAATAAACTTTCCTAAAAAATTTTTTTTTGGATTGCATTTTCAATTATACCAAAAAATTCACAGACACCTAAAAATATTAATTTTACCTGGACCAAAGCAAAATCTTTCTATTACGTCAAGTTTCGGACAAAAATTAGGGAAAGCGCCTTTTTAGGCATTTTTTGAGAAAAAAAACCGTTTTGTTAAAAATTAGACTTTTTTAGTTAAAACTGCAACTCTTTTCGTAGAACATTAACCTTTTGTTTAAAATTCATATTTTGTTCCTGGAAAGTCAACGGAAATAGTTCTGTGCTGAAAAAAATATTTGAAATCTTTTCGCATGAAAATTCAACTCTTTGTTTAAAAATTCTCCATTTTGAATTAAAAATTCAGCCGTTTTAGTAGAAAGTTCATTTTTCTTTGACAAAAATACAAATTTCTCTTTGAAAATTTAATAATTTTTTGAAAAACCACACTTTTGTTGAAAAAATCGACTATTTAGCAGAAAATAAACTTATTGTTTACAATTCTTTTTTTAGTATTGCAAACTGAACTCCAATCTTCTTTGAATAAGACATTTAAAAAATTTTAAAGTATTTTTTAATTTTTCTGAATTAGCAGAAATTTCATGTTTCTTAAACAAAAATCCAAATGTTCGTTTGAAAATTCTACCTCTTTTATGAAAGCTGGTGTTTTTCATTTTAAAATTCACCTGTTTTGGCAGAAATTCCATCCTTTTTGGATAAATATGCAACTATTAGGTTGAAAATTTAGCAATTTTTTTGATAATTTTTAGAATTTTGTTGTAAGATTCTACTGTTTTGTTGAATTTTTTTTAAATTAAAAATTCACCTGTATTGAAAGAAATTTTATTTTAGAAAGGATTTGGAATCCTTTCTGGATGGAAGTTTAACCTTTCAAAAATTGTTCTTTTTTATTAAAAATGCAACTATTTGGTAGATAAACCAAATATTTTGTTATATTTTCATACTTTTTGTTTTTAAAAAATACTTCTTTTTGGACTAAAAATTCCTTTTTTTTAACAAATTTATTTCGGATTAAAAACTTAATATTTTGATCTTGAAAAATCAGCGGGAATCTTTTTTGGATGAAAATTCAAAAATATTTAATAAAAAAATTTTAACTAAAAGTTCGTATTTTTTAAGAGAATTTCCATCGTTCTTATAAAAAATGCAACTGTTTTGTACAGAATTCAACAGTTTGGTTCAAAAGCAATTCTTTTTGGTTAAAAATTCGTTGGTTTAGATTGAAAATTCAGTTTTTTTGTGTAGAAAATCATTTCTGGTTTAAAAATTCATATTTTTATAAGGAAAAGTCAACTCTTTTTCAATAGAAATTTCAAAATTTATCTTTTTAATTAAAAAATTCATCTTTTAAATTAAAAAATTCATCTGCTTTAGTAGAAATATCATTTTTTTACATTTGAATGTGGTTTTCCTGTTAAAAATTCTTCTTTTTTTAAGCATTAAAGTATTTTTTTAAAGATTTCGTTGAATCACTTTGGTGGGAAATAAATTTTTTCAAGATTATCTGTTGTAGCAGAAAGTACCTTTTTTATTAAATTAATAAATTTAACAATTTGAATTTGTATATTTCATATTTTTTTATTTCCTTTATAAAAGATTGTATGTTAAAAATATTACAAGAATAAAATACTGGGATTTGATTATTAATAATCAAGAAAAATAAAAAATTAGTCAAGGAAAAATCAGAAAATTTGTTGAATTAACTAGCAATATATTTTAATTTAATTTAATTTTAATGCGTTCATTTTGATACTTCAAAAAAGCCCAAAAAAACCGTTGATATCCTTGAAATCACTCGAAATTTTCGAACATTAAAAAAAATGAAATTCCTAAGATATCGAAATTTTTATCGAATTTTCTAAATCCGCGAGTGGTTTTTATTTTATTTATTTAATTGAATAAATATACTTAAAATTAATTAAAAAATTGTAATAATTAGAGAATATTTTCGAGAGTTTATTAAAAAATACTTTTGCGTTATTTTTATTAGTACTAATTATGTTTGTATTATTGCAATATTATGAATAAAATATATTTTCCTGAGATTATTGAAAATAATGAAAACACGTTTGATTTAAATATGTATAAATAGAAATTTTTATTGTGTAATAAAATTTTATTATTTCCGTAAATGAGCTGTGAATTTTTTCTTGTCAACATGTTTCGAGGATATAGGAAGTGCAGGGTTTCTTGGACGACAAAGAATGCGATAACGTAATCATTTTATTTGAACAGTGATAATAAAGAGAAATGAGAGATGTATTTCAAATTTCGAATTTGAGGAAAACGATTGCAAATAAAATACGGATATTTTTTCAGGATTAAAAATTTGTAAAATTTGCTATTACAAATAATAGACCAAATTATGAAAAATTTAACTATTCCATCTTGAATCTTTCAATAAATATTGTTTAAATTTATAAAATAATTATAGATTTGTATATTTCTGAGAGGACTGAATTTTTGTTATATTAATGCAAAATGAACCAATTTTTTGTCAGGATTTTTTTATCGGTTTAAAATTCAAATATACCGAATGTTCCGAATGTAATATTAAATATAGCAAAAGGATTAATATTCTAAAAGAAAGTTAAGTATTCAACACAACAAATAAATTTTGTTTTAAACTTGAATATTTATAACAAAAAGATTAATTTTTAAAAAACAAAATTGAACAGGTGAATTTTTATTAGTCATGAAATTAGTTTTAAATTTTAAAAAAACTGTAAAAAAAAGTATTAACATTTGTAACAGAAGAAAATTAGTTTCCAACAAATTTTTGTTCAACAAGATGAACTTTTAACATAATACATAAACTTTTGTCAAAGTAGTAACATTTTCGACTAATGGAATGAATTTGCATCAACAAAAAGGATTTTTTTACTAAAAGCACCAATTTTTAACCAAAAAAGATTATTCTTTAACCAAATACATAAATTTTCAACCAAAAAATTGTATAGTTATAATTTTACTTAAAAAGTTAATTTTTAGTATGAAAAACATTTGGTTCAATAGTTAAATTTGTAACCAAAGTGATTAGTTTTTTACAACAAGAATATATTTTTGACATGATACATGAATTTTAAAAAGTAGAAATGAATTTTGAAGTAAAATTATGAAGGAATTTTTTTGAATAAAGACCAATTTCTTACAAAAAAGACCAATTTTAAACAAAGCACATGATTTTGCAGAAAAATTAATGTTCATTTAAAAAAATGCAGAAGTTGTATTTTTGTTTTTCAAAACAAAACGGTGAAACTTTCAACAAAGAAAAATATTGTAGAAACAAAAAGATAATTAATTATAAAAATAATAAATATATAGGGTAAAAGTTAATTTTCTATTTAAAGAAGGCGGATTTTCAAACAAATACATGAATTATCTATTAAAAATTATTAATTTTTAATAAAAAATGAAACGATTATATTTTAATTTGCACACCATTTTTTTTAAACAAAAATAATCTTTAACCAAAGGGTTCAATTCTCAAAAAAAAGTTTTTTCAA
>JAWWLR010224161.1:0-12360 GCA_035041075.1 Acraspis erinacei | reverse complement strand
TGAACTGCAATGTTCACGAAACGTCGGCAACATTCTTAGTTTTGTACACGAGTGAAACCCGAAATATCTCTTTTCTTTATTATTTTGTTTTGCAATGCACTGTATTTTAATTGACTCCAATTTCATGTTCTTCTAATACCGATCATTTTTTTTAAATATGAATCCATAAAATTATTCAATTAAAAGCTGGTAGATTCTGAATATTAACTTTTTCCTTTATTTCTTGATGCAAAAAATGTTGTTAGTAGAAACTTTTTTCTAACATTACATTTAAACTTGAATTTTTAATAATCATGGTTAAAAGTATAATATAACATAAACAATTATTATTGATCCTTGAAATGTTTGGCAACAGAAGAAACTATTGTATAACTATTGTATACAATTTTTTGTTTTCGCGGATAAAAACACGGAAATGGAAAATACATTTTCAACTTTATATATAAATTCAGCTTGAAAATCTCAAAAAATGATTAACGCAATTTAAAACAAATTTTTTAAGCTTACTGAAAATGATTGTGCTACCCTCACTGAATATCGATACCTACCTTCGCTCAATTTCAAAATGTCGAATTTTGTTTTCGAAGAGATTTTAGTACAATTGTGACTGAGTAGAAGTATTAGAAATAATTTCTGGAAAGCCTCTCGAAGAATTCCATAGAAAGACAGGACTTTCACCTAATTTGTAATTTCTTTTATACTTTCGTTTCATTATAGAAAAACACTGAATTGGTATATCTTTTGTAAATATTGCCGTAGTTGGAGAATAGCACCAGTCTTAAGTTATAAATCATTTAAGGTAATTCTTCTTTCTTTCATGTTCTGCAAAAACTAAATTTATTTATTTTGTGGATATCATAAATTTTATATTCCTATCGCGCCGATTGTCTCCCCACTTTTTCAGCATCACCTGTTTTTCGGAGGTATATTCCAAAACCTATAAATCAAATTTATTTCCGATAAAAATTCTACCATAAAAAATGACCAATTTCTTTTTATTATTACAAATTCACAGAAATAAGAATCAGCTGAATTTGTTCAAAAAACGGTTTTAATCTCCGGCTAGTTGCTTACTAGTTAACTGGAACTATAACCCAACAATTTAGAACAGAAAATAATAATTCCAAAAAATAAACGCAGTCAGTTTTATCTAACACATAACATCGTGATTTTCTTCTTATTTTAAATATACTGAATGATATAAAATATCATTTAAACAAGTATTAAATATTTTCCAACATATTTTTTTATTGGCTAATATTATTGTAGTCTCATTTTCTTATCTTGGTTACTCAATATCACGCAATTATGAATTTTTTATTATTTCAATTGCTGTCAGCTTTCAAAAATATATTTTGTATAATTTGCATAAAAAATTTCAATTCGTATATCGTTCCTTATTAGGATTAATTTTTGAAATTTTTCGAATTTCATCTTTGGCAAGGACTTAATGGAAAGTAGAAATTCCATGATCATAACGAGATGCATCGATGTTCGAAGTTCCAAAGTTCAACTCAAAATATAAATATCAGCCTTCAAATTTGACTACTAAGTCGAAAGTTAAATTTTTTGTTTATAATTAAAATGTTTTGTAAAAATGTGACTTTTGGCTTAAAAGATTAACTATTTAGAAGAGAATTATATTTTTAAAATTTGGAATTGATTCTTTCAAATGAATATTCATTTATTCCATTTTTCGTTAAAAATTGCAACTTTTCAGATAAAAAACGAAACTAATACGTAGAAAATGTATCAAATTTGTTGAAAATCCAAGTATTTAATAAAAGTGTATGTATTTTGTTGAAATATCGTCCTTTTTGTAGAAAAATAATCTTCTGGAATGATTATTTTTCCTGAACGCCCGCTTCACCTGATAAGAATTGTTATCTTAAATCTTGTTAAGGCGTAAAAATAAAAATAGATTTTAATGCGTAGTATATAATTACGAAATTTAAACTTCGTAAATGTTGCTGTGTCTGATTTCTTATCTCGATTATTCAGTATGACCTAAGTAAAATGTTGTATTACTATTTTAATTGCTATCGTCTTTTGAAAAACTATTACATATTTTTTGCATTATTAACTTGAAAGTCTAAAAAAATTTAATTGTACTTATATAAAAAGGCAAAATATTTTAGAATTACAATTATTTAATTATCGAAAATTTTCACGAAGAAGAAAAGGGATTGAGTAAGTGGAGTAATAAGAACACAATTGGTCTAGAAGATTTTCCTTTAGTCTAATTTGATCGAGGATGCTCAAATTGAAGCTCTTAACATTTAGATTAGCAATGAAAAAGAAAACAGATTTTATATTCAGTATCCTTTGTTTTTGGAACATAGTAGTTGAAATGTCAGATAATTAAGTAAAGTTGTTTTGTTAGATCTCTATGCTCTCAGATGTTCTTTCCTTCTACTTATCTTCTGGAATGTCTTAAAGGAAAATGTTAAAAATCCATCGATTTTCAACGTTCATTGAAGAATGTAAAGATGATTTAGAATTGAAAATAAATTAATTGAGACTTGAAAATGTCACTCTCATTATAATCATCCCAAAAACCTACCCTTCAACTTGAATGTATGCAGAGGAACTTACATATGTATGTAAAAAGCGTAAAAAATAATAAAATTTAGAAAACATATAGTACGTCTCAGTGGAAAATTCACCATTGGCCCATGCTTGGCCCAATCTTGTGACACAATGGTACCAATGGTGGTGCAAGATTGGCTACTGGCCTTGGACCATCATTGGTCGAAGTTTGGGATGATAACGCCGATGCCAATACTCGGCATTCATTGTTGTACGAAAACTGGCAGTCAAGACTTGCCCAAAGTCCGACCCAAGATTGGACAGAAAAGTTTGCCAATTGAAACATTTTTTTTAAATTTCGAAAAAACACGCATCTAAAATTGTTAACCTTACAGCTATCACATTATTTTTTATAAATGATAAAAATTGGACGAATTTCAGTTCTTCCAATTTTACTCTACACCCTTAGAGATTATTGCAAAAATAATGGTCTGCCACTTTAGGTGCAGACTAGCGAACCATTATGGGAAATAATAAATTCATAACTCCATAAAAATTAATGATTTTTTTCCAGCAATACTGTGCGAGGTACCAACAAATATTTCCAAGAAAAAATGCTTAGCTCAAAGAGATGTAGAGTTTCACTCATCAATTTTTTTCATAAGACTTATAGTTTTGATTTTAATTTTGATAACGCTTTAAGAAAAGAATGAATGCCATTTCCGATCAATTCATGCCAAATAGGAAAGAATATTAAGAAGGAAACTTGTTTAAGATATAAAAATTATATAAGGCTATTCGTTGTACTCAAGAAGTCAAACGATTCATTCTTATGACTTTTTTCGATAAAAAAAAATTGTGAGAATTATAGCATTCACAAGATTCAGAAAATGAAAATGAAAATTTGAAGCCAGACAATGGACGATATGAAAAAAGTCAGGAGAAGATACAAGATTGTCATAACTATTTGATGAATTTCGTTGAAAAATGAAAAATTTAAAGTTTAAGCCAAATAATGCGAGATACGAAAGAAAGTTGTGATATCAGAATTGTGGCTTTGCCAAAACCTGTTAACTTTTCTCCAAAAATTTTTTGCTAGGAGGCACAGTTTGATTTTTAAGTATGGAAAATACTATTGCAATATTTTTATTTTATTTGTTGAACCAAATACGATGAGCGCAGAAACTTGAACGCTAAGCACGATTATTATGATGAGAATGTATCCCTAAAGGCCATAGAGCCTGAAGTGAATAAATACCCTTCTTTATTTGAAACTAAAACTAAATTTAGTAATTTATATGTGAAGAGCATATAACACCGAAAGCGAAGCGCCAGATTCAACAACCGCGCATCAAAGACGCGCTCAAATTTGAAGACGAAGGATGTCGCGCGCGAAGCGCATGATGAGAATGTACTCTCTAAGCTGGAGATATTTTATATTTCAATTCAAACATTTGTTAAGCCTGAAGTCATAATGCAGAGATTAATTTTTTTATAGTTCTTTTTATTGTAGCATTAAAATACAATTTGTCTTTGAAAGCATTTTTTAAATGGACAAACGGAATTCAATAATCAAAACAAATGAAAAGAAAGGAAGATACTCATTTTTCATCACTGCTCGAGTTCTGGGATCTGTTCGCCTACGACCTGATTTGTTGCTTCTGCCCTCTCGGATCTCATTCGTCGACCACCTTCTCTATCGGCAGATTCCGAAAGCCACTTCCCTATCGCTTATCTGAAATAGATCGCTTGAAGATTATTATTGTCGAAGGTTAGGGAAGCTGGAAAGATGCACGAAAAATATTATTAAAGTGAAGGACAACAATTTTTTATCAAATTTGAAATATTCTCATAAAATTAATTCAAAAGAAATAGGTGAAATAGGTGAAATAGGTGACCGGTTTCAAAATAGGTCACAAAATGATGAATAGGTGAAACTTTACGATAACTGATCATAGTTAGCGCTCACTCCCGAATGGATATGTATTAATTGTATTAATTTTTTTTAAATGTTAAGAAGTTAAAAGGAGCAAAAAAGATGGCGTAGCGCCGCTAGGCCCCGCCGAGCCAGGACTGCATGACTGTTAGTAAGCCTGGATATACGTACAATTTTTTGATTTTATAATTTCGAAACAAAACTTGATTCAAAATATGTGCGTAATACAGAAAATTACTGTTGTTACTTTCTGCAGCGAGTTTTTTCTGTGAATTTCGTTTCCGATGTTTCTTGCTTCTTCATGTGAGGTCTCGCTATCGGGAATTAGTTCGTCTGTCACTGAAGAGTTAGTTTCAGTAGAGAAGTTTTTTTTTGTGAGCAAGGTGAAAATATCAATTTCCATGAAACGATATTTCTAGAGGAAAATATAAGAACAACTTTTCTCATCAGTGCTTGAAAGACTGCTAAACTCAATGCCCTTTCAAGTCCAATTTTTTTAATTGTTAACGCATAGCTATTGATTTAAAATATAATAATTCTGAATTTGCAATTATATTTATTTTACTATTCGCCAGTTAATATATAAAAAAATGGTTAATTCTCCATGCCGGAAAGTGTTATTAAAATTGAAAGAAAAGTTCGTTCTCAAATTAAATAATCGTTTCTTTGGATCATTGAAGAAAGTATTTGAAACTAGAACTTGAAAACAAAATTATATATACTATAAAAGCAAACTCTAATATATTTAGAATGAACTAACAACATTACAATACTTTTATTCAGCATTTTGCAAGTCATAGCATATAAAAAAAATTGAATGTTGAACTATAGTCGAGTCTGCTAGGCCTGGAGTGAGGCATGAATTCCTGTAAAGTTTCGGATAGATCGCTCATAGTCATTCAAGCGCTAGAATGTTAGAAGTATTCATCAGTTCAAAAATTTGTTTACTAGTTCGCAAACCAAAAGCTGTATGTCATTTTTGACTGATCAGTAAAAATTAATTCAATTCCCAAGCAATATTTTATAGATAATTATCGTGTACTCCAGAAGTGCGCGAAAGTTCAAATGAGCTCGATATAAACTAGATTCATACCGAAATAGCCTCAGTCGAATTTTTGGAATCTTTAGACAACTCTAATGAACGCGTGCTTTATTAGAATTTCCTTCATGAGAATGATCTACATCCGTATTCCTTTCAATTAAACTATCCTCGCATATTGTTAGTACTCTTCTTTTCGCTCGATCATAATCATCTTTGCATGAAATTATTTATAAAGGTTCACATGCTAAATTAGCGCATCATGGACGCATCACGGAAGGCTCTGGAGACTCTCCTGGGCAGCTCCGGAGCGGCCATCGTGGGAGTCTCTTGAGACCATCACGGGAAAGTCTGGAGGTCCTCGCGAGAGAATCTGGAGGCTCGCTTATTTGAAGACTTTTTGCTTATCTCAGGATTAGGAAGGAGCATGATTCTAATTCAATTCCTACAGTACACAGAAGAAAACGCAAGATATACTTTGCAGCTACTTTTTGAGAAGTGATGTAAAATAAGTTCTAGCGTGTTTACAATAGTACGTTATATTTTAGTGGAGATTTTTGATGAAGCACAATATCTTATTTGTATTTTTGTCTTAGCGATTCTACGTTTGAACACAATTTGCTTTTTCTACTATGACTTAGTTTGATGACGTCAGAGTTATTCTGAGAAATACTTTCGAGTTTTTACCGCTTCAATATTTAGCTGCAACACATTTTAACTTTTGTTTTTTCTGTATACGGCGACGTGTATTCACAGAACTTATTGAATCCAATATATTGACCAGCATAGATACTTTATGATTCAAACCTCATGAAGACAACTGATCGCATGCTTCATTCCAACCACTTCCAAAACGATGCATTTCTTTTTTATCTCATTGATAGGGATAACCTCTTTTTCAGTAATCTGTGGGCCTAGTTTCCATATTCGAATTTTGGAAGACTCACAGCGATAATGAATGAATTTCCTGAAGCTTTACTTTTACGTCCTTCTACAAAAACACCTCCCTCACTTTTCGTAATGCCAACCACCTTTAAAAACTCGTCAGTACGAAGTAACGCAACATTATCTGGACAATCTTCTATTCCCGAGATTCTTCTAATAATTTTCGGAATAATATCTTTTCGCCCGTTTACAAGTTGTTCAAGCGAACCAAGACAATTTTCAAAGGGAAATGCCGTAAAATAAAACAGAGATTTCTTTATGTGGATCACATCATCAGCTATGTGAATTAAATTATGATTATTGATGGTTTGGGAGTCTATTCCATAAAAAGTGGGCATCAGGATAAAAAACTGTCTTAGAACAGTTATTGCACAATTTACCTGATGCACTACCAGTTCGGAAGAGTACAAAATATGTCAGGCGAGAAATAGCAGAATGAAATGTTTGTAAGCTGGTATGCCTAAAACATATCGGAAAACGATGGCACTGCAGTAAAGTAAACCGAAGCGGTATTGAGTAGCTTTCCAGTTACTTAGGTCATCAATGTCCAAACTTTTTATGTGGAACTCAGACGGTATTCCTCCTGAGATGCCTGCTAACAAGTACTTTAAAATGTGTCGTTTTTCTCGTCCCGATTTAGCAATTCGATTCGTGCTTTTTGGCAATTGTTCAAGCAAGTATTTCATTATACCTTCTCATAGTATACTGTTTTTTATTGACGGTTATTCCTCGTATAACATACCGTTCCCAAGCATAAAAACCTCCGTGACCTTTGGAACCTTTAATAAGAGCCCTAGCCGGAGTGTCACACACAAATCCCTAGAGCTTTACGCAGTAAAATTTTTCGCCAATTATGATTCCATCATTCAAAATATCGTTCATTTCTTCAACGAATTCCTTGAAGTATTTTTTTACTGAAGCAGGTTTTGAGTTTCCACCGAAGAGGGCAATACTGGATGGCATCGACATATAATTTTAATGATCAACTATACCCAATGTAGTTCACAGTGGCTCTAGAGAGTTTTGGAAAACTTGCATACCATCTACATTTACTATAATATCAATACTACTTTCACTATACACAGTTGGATCAATAATCTGTTGCAAGGCTTTGGCAATTCCAAAATAGACGTAACATCCAAGCTTCTTATTTCTTTCAATAAATCTTGTATAAAATTTCTGGTT
This sequence comes from Acraspis erinacei, assembly GCA_035041075.1. Lineage (NCBI taxonomy): Eukaryota > Metazoa > Arthropoda > Insecta > Hymenoptera > Cynipidae > Acraspis > Acraspis erinacei. The sequence continues at coordinate 4,726 of JAWWLR010224161.1, read as the reverse complement.
AAATTTTTTCTGTATGTTATCCCCCAGACATTCAACCTTGTCCTCAAGTTCCCGATTTAACTATTTTGCTCATCTTGATTTCTATTTGTTGACTGGAAAATATCGAGAGGAAAATTTTTGTTTAAAATAGGCCTTATTTCTGAATATGAAAGAGGATTACTGCTCAAACACTCTGAGCTTAAAGTGCTTCCTTCATTTACCTCTAATGAGCTGGAATCTTCGGCACTCGTACTGGAACTATCAATTGATGAATCAGATTTACTCTCATCGTTTTTCAAGCTTTGACGGGAATCCATGGGTTGCTTTATAATCTCGTTAAATAAATCGCTGCTAGAAGAATGCTGCGTCATGGAACTTCGTTTGAGTATGCGAGAGTTTTCCTGAAGATTCTGACCATAAATATTATTGTCATCTTCACCTGAATTGAGAAAATCATAGTGGTTTTGTCATCTCATGAAAGTCTTCGTTCTTTGAGGAATACTGCTCTTTTAAACTTCGTTAGAGTGTTCGTGAGCTTTTCTGAGAGTTGTGTGTAAAAACATTGTCATCTTCTTCAGAATTGAAAAAGTCATAAAACGTGTCACCCTGGCATCGTATTTTAATTTCATGAGTCGCATTGCTGCTTAATGAATGCTGCTCTTCTGAGCTTCGTTTAAGTGCACGATAGTTTTTGATTCGGTAGTAGTTAAACATTTGTGTCTAGAATCTTCTAGAATAAGAATATAATTAATTTAAACTTGGAGATTTGGAAATTAGTAGAAGCAGGCGACATACGGCTGAGGGAAAGGCTTACGTAGTTTATTTAATATAGTATTTAAATGTTTAACTACTGTCCCTCCCTTCATTTTCCTCTCCCTACATCAGACCCTCATCACTCTTCAATCCCTTCCATAATTTCCCTTCACTTCCCGTCGTTTCCCCTTCTCACACCTCCCTCCTCTTATTTCTCCTGCATCTCGTTTTCCTCCCTTTCACTTATTTTCATTCCCCTCACTCATCATCATGCCCCCACCCTCAATTCCCCTTCCTTACCTCTACCACAATTCTCAATCATTTACCCCTAAAAGAGTCCTGGATAATGGCGTTCATACCGTCATGGTCAGTGCTGCCAGATATACCGATTTATCGGTATTTATGCCCATATTCCGACCAGCTGATTAAAAAATGCGGACACGGATACCGATTTCTGGAAGAATTCGGATATGTAGAGATTTTCCGTGAAACTTAAAACAACAGGATGTTTGGTTCCTAACAAAATTTCTTTTAGGACTTTCTTCGTCTTCATCAATAAGTATAGAAGAAATAGAATCAAAACGAAAAAGTTGACAGAGATAGATTTCTTACCTATGCTTAAATTTAGGAATCAATATATGTATAAGTAATTTCAGGACATCAGCACTGATATTAACGTCATTCCAAAGGAACAACCATAAACCACAACAATATCGGATAAGGTGCATTTTTGAATTGCATTTTGTAATTCAACCTATTTCTTTTGCGAACTAAAACGACAATTATAATTCTCCTTGATTTCGATAAGTACGACACGAAAGTCGGATGAATAAATTTCACCAGTTTTTTCGAAAATCAAAACTCTGGTGTGCTGGAGTTTTCTGGACCATGGGTTAGGATTCAGCGATCCCAAGAACATACAGTTAACATGGTCTGACCTCCAGGCCCGATAAAAGATTTTTTTGGTGTGTTTCTGTGTAATATTATCTATAACTTTTTTATAATATAATACATAATATAATACTTAAAATAATAGAATACTTTACAAGAAGCTTGCTTCTAGGTTTTAATATTTGAACGTTTTAAATTTCAAATTATTTATAATGCAACAATTCTAACGAAAAATTGCACAACTATTCATATTTTTAATTTTAAATAAATCTTTTACTATTAAAGGCTACAAACTGTATAATTTTTACTCATTGAATTTGACAATATTTACAGAGCGAATTTCAACTATTGACCCTTCTAATTCAAAATAAACTTGTAATATCTAAAATCATTCAATTCAAATTTTGAAATTTTCGATTTTCTCGTGTTTCGACCTGAAATTTTTCAGTTTTAAATATTATCTATTTCTTTCTCCATTAGGGCCTTGACTTCTAAATTATGCAGTTTAAAACATTTTAATATGTAGCTAAGAAATTGTGCTCGAGTGCTAACAATCTTATGTTTGCATTATACAATTATATACTATACATTATTAAATTTTTTGACGTTCCGAATTAAATATGCGTTTATAACAAAATTAGGAATCAATTAACTTCCAAAATAAAATATTCATTGTCATTGAAATAAAAATGTAATTTCTGAAGTGGCTCATGTTTTTCCGATCAGACACGATTATCTAAAGTCATTGTGGTTACAACTTAAAATTAACATTTCAAGCAACAAAATCCAGTAGATATAAATTTATGCACTTACTGTAAGACCTGTTATTTTCGACTTTCTGCGCAGTTGAATACTGAGTAGCGAAATTTAAAGGTTAGATATCCAAGAAAAAATATTGAGGCATATGTTCATAAGCGCAAAGAAAACTTCGCCAGCATTGGCATCAGTAGTCTGAGCCCGCGAAATTTATGAAATCGACGGAAAAACTGAGTAGTGCGCGTAAAAATTTTTCAATTTTTCAGAACAATAATTAGATTTAATATAAAGGTGTGAAAAGTGGTAAAGTTTTTGAAAACGGAAACGCTTGAAAGCACCTGAAAGTTTTTAAAATGATACCTACAAATTAAAAAAAAAAAAACTTCAAATTCAAATCTACAAAAATAAATAGTTTAAAGATAACCAAGGTCTTATGTTTAACCACTTTTTTTACGAAATTTTTTTTTCTGCCTCTAACACTTTCATGCAAAAAAAAAGTTTTTTTCTTACAGAAAGACCTAATTTTTCTTTATTTGATAAACTATGGATCACTTGGGTTTCTTATTTTGATATGCAAAATAGATTCTTCAATTTTAACTTTATTTTTGTATTTCGTTTGTATCTCATGTACGGATAATAATTAACAAAATATTTATTTTTAATTGAACGAAGAAGAATGATAATTTCCTATAAAAAAATGTTCTTTGTATAAAAGTGTCAAAGTTTGAAAAAGACCAATTTTTTTAGAAAAAAATGGTTGAAAATAAATATTTTTACCTCACTTGCATAAATCTGATTATTAATTGCAACAAAAATAATTCAATATAAACGAAATGTCAATAAATTGGCGGCAGCCAGGAATCGAGCTAAGTCTTCTTCTTTTAGGATCCACGTAGGGTGCCTGCTTTTTTCGAAACTCGTCTTTTTCGAAAATGACTAAAAAGCCTAATTTATTACTTTACCGTATTACAAGTTCAGTGATGCGTTATTACTAGGAGGAGTATAGATTTAAACAAAGTTCCGGAGGGTGTTAGTGAATTCTGTTTTACAATATTTTATATGTGTGGTTAAAATTTGAGAAATTATTATCCTTATTTTTCAGACACTTTCAGAAATTTATAAATAAATAGTACTATTATAAATATAGATACACCCTTAATTTATATTTAAATCATCTGAATATTAGTCATATGAAACCAGTGCGTGTTGGCATGATTTTCTACTCGCTAGTAAAATCATAAGCTGAAAGTATAAGAGAAAGGATCTCGTCAGTTCTGAATTTATTGTTTCCCATAATGGTTCGCTATACTGCACCTAAAATGGAAGACCATTATTTTTGCAATACTCTCCCAGGGTGGAGAGTAAAATTGGAAAAAATGAAATTCGTTCAATTTTTATCATTTATAAAAAATAATGTGATAGCTGTAAGTTTAAAAATGTTGGATGCGTGTTTTATCGAAATTAAAAAAAATCTTTGCTTTGGCAAACTTTTCCCTCCAATCTTGACTGCCAGTCTTGGGCCAACAATGAATCCGAGTATTTGCATCGGCATAACCCTCGTTATCAAAAACGGTTTAAAAGTGGGAAAGCCACCTTGAACTATGTGGAGATGATTTGGAACTCCAAATTAATTATTTGCATCTGGAAAGCTTCCCCCTCATTATAATTTTCCCAAAAACTACCCTTCCACATATAACCTACCTCGTATACTTTTGTTGGAAAATTAACTTTTTAATACCATTTTTAAGACAAAAACAAAGGAAATGCGTCTTGCAAAAATGGATACTGGTAGATTTTCGATATATTTGAGAAAAACAATTTTATTTTACAAAATATTTGTGTATCTCATCTTGTTTTGCTGCAAAAATTAATTTCTTGTTGTTTAAAAGAGGCTTTTCAATACATAAAAAAAGGTCAGCTAGACAATAATGGCTAACTAAAAAAACTCGTCCTTTTTTCAGGCTTAAGAAAATTTAAGAAAGGAAAATCTAATAGGCCAATTCTTTCAGAAGTTTCATATATAGAACAACCAAAATGACTATAATTAGGTAACGAATTAAAATCCATTTGTTCTCAATCAGTAAGTCAGAAAAAATCTATATTTCATCAAATCTGTCAAAGTAAACTTTATATCAAACCAATACCTTCTCGTTCAGAGGAGGATATAATAATATTCTTTTGCTTTCTTAAGGAAATTATAGTTTCTAAAAAGAACTAGTTGAGTTTCTGTTAAATGATGAATGGATGCCTGCTAATAGCGAATGAAGTATATAATAATAATAATAATAATAATAATAAATCTTTATTGAGTTCACTAAAAAGGGTGTGTACATGGTGATCAGATATA
>JAWWLR010224143.1:0-12360 GCA_035041075.1 Acraspis erinacei | reverse complement strand
CAAAGTAGAGCTAGAATTTTAAAATAATAGCGATGATATAAGAAAAGTCACCTTCGCACTACCAGATGGCGCTGCCTCTGCCCACTCACCCTAGATCGATGACCTAAAGCTAAATGCTAGTTCTGATCAGAAACTGCAACAAGAAATTGATGTCACAACACAGTTTTCGAATATTATCCACATGATGTTTCGACTATATAAATTCAGAAACGGGCATTTAACGAGAGGAGAATTAGGGATGGCAGAGCTAGAGAATCATTGAGAGAATCGCAACGAGGGTACTCACCAATTTAAAGGTATTCAGCATACGATATTTAAGAAAGGCCTTACGACTGCCTTCATTAAAGTTTATTTTCGCCTCTTTTTGGTCTAGAATAAGACAGCCTGGCAGCAGGAGACTGCGATCTGACACGACACCAGGAATAGGCACGTCATTAAGTAAGCACTCAAAATCTAAACTGCAATCTGGAACAAGAAAAAAAGCACTACATTTTCTTTATTGGTCAAGAACATAGTTTGCTTTTTAAAATTTTAGGACCTGTAACTCATTTCTCTGCCTAAAGGGTTCTTCTGGTAGCGTGCATGTCTAGAATTCATTTGGCTGTTTGTTTCTACACATAATTCCCTCCCGATAAAGTGGGCCCTTCTTCTTGGGGAACGTCACACATGTCTATTCTTTGTCATTAATCTACTTATCCTCGGGATGTAGAAGAAGCTCAAAGCTTTCTTTTTAATTAACTTTTTTCTAGGAACTTTCGGTTGCCGATCGGGTTATTTTCCCTCAAGTTACTAGAAATATCGAAAGGAGAATCCTTTTTCAGAAATACATGCATAATTTTTGCAAGGAATCTCTATTATCATCAGATAATCACAAAAGTTCTTAACGTCTTTTCAGACTGGATGGAGCTAAGAAAAAAATCACCCGAACGGCAATCTGAAGCTCTGTGCTTCGGTTACCAGCGGAGCGTATGAGAAGATCTTCTTTCAAAAAAATGTAATTAAAATAATTTTTTATTCATAGCCCCATCTAGTCTCCAAAGACGTTAAGAATTTCTGTTATTATCTGATGATAATACAGATTCCTTGAAAAACCTCAAAACTTTGAGTCGAGTAAGTTTTTTCAAGTCGGGCTTGATCTGCTTCGAATATTCGAGCACTTGAAGCTTTCCATGACTTGAACGATATCGAGTGCTAAAAACTTTCAAGTACTTGAGCAGTTTCGAGCTACTGGAAAGTCTCGATTGATTTAGCAATACTACCTTATGTTAAGAACCTCGTTTAATCGGTTCTACTAAAAATATTTACAAGTAGAAGTAATTTCATTAGGGATTCATTGGTTCTATATAAATAAATTTATGAGCTGAATTTTACCCTTAACGAATTTTCTTAAATTTAAATATGAAATCCCACCTATTAATTACTCAATACCATGATTTTACTTGAAAGCATACTTGTGATAAATCGAAATAATTGATAATAATCAGATAACAGACCGAACTTTTGGAAGCCTCTAATAAAAAAGTCTAAAAGAGGTAATTAACTAAATTCGTTATATGTTTTTCTATAGCAATGATTAACAGAAGAAAAAGACTTAATTTGAATTCAAAAATATTGCGAATTCCGTAAGATCTGGTCCTGTACCTTGCCGCAATCCGCCTTAACAACGACATCACCTGGTCTGGAAACTCATTTTTTAATTAGGCTTTAAAAATAATATTTCTTTTCAGATAATGTTAAAATTTAATAATTGAATTTGGACGAGGGATTGTTTCCTCTCAGAATCTGATGAAAACTTTTCATGAAATCTAATTAAGTACCTGAACTACGTCTGAAGTCCTTGAAACACCATCAAATCTACATAAAACCACTGCAATTTTGCGAATTGCAAAAAGAATTTCGAATCTGTCTGACCAATATATCCTATTAGGGAATTGAAAATGTAGATTTTTTGGGAGTTTATTTTGTAACGGACCATTCATACACAACGTGTACGCTGTACAAATTCGGATTTGCTTAAAAGTACCAGCTTCATGATACAAAGTAGGAAGCCCAAAAAAAAATTAGTGAACATTTTTTTAGTTTTTCATGTTTTGCTGAAAAGGAGTCCGTAGATTCATAAGAGCACGATTGCATATTAGGGTGGTCCAAAAATGAATTGGACTTTTTTTTAAATTTTAATGCATAAGGCCATAAATTTATTTTAATTCACAAAAAAATGCTTTTTTTAATTTATGTTAAAAAGTTCCTTAAGCACCATTAAGTTTCACATATTTCGCATGTAAAACAAGATATTTTTCTACATTTGATTCAGAATCGTCAATATTAGGTTAATCTCTAAGTAAAGAATCGGGTACTGCGAGTTTCTGGCGTTAATTTTAATTTTTCTGCGGTTGTTTAAATACGAATTATTTCAGAATACTGTAATATAGTTATAAACTGTTGTTTGAACTGTTACGTTTCTTAACAGTAAATAGTGTGAAGAAATGGCAAGCTTTACGTAGAAGAGAAATGAAAGAAAAGGAAATAGTACTCGCTTAGAAGCGTAAAGAATTGTAAGAAATAGTTATGTTTTATATAACATTTATTTTAGTTATAGTATATTACTTTAAAATCTAGGCAGTACTGATAGAATAATAGAAAATATGCTAGTTGTAATATTGTGACAGTCAGTTATTCTAAACCTACAAGGAAGATATTATGATCAAAAGATAATAAAAAATAGTAAATTTTTCAATGTAATTTATATCTTGACAAAGTTATTTTAAATCAAGATCGAACATCTGACGGCTTTTATTATTTGTTCTTTGTTAAAATACCTAAATGAATATAATTACTTTATTTGAAATTGAAAACGTTCCTTTTTGTTGCAAACTGATGCCCTTGAGGGTAACTTGTTTGATTCTAATCATACCACGGGTCACATACAATATTATATTTTAGCTACACATTTTTTATGAATTAAATCAATGGTCTGAAAGAATGTCATTTTCCCTTACTATTCTAAAATACTTCAGAACAGGTCGATTGGTGCCTAATTGAGTTTCATAGATTTCGTCTGGTTGCATTTCGGCAACTGCGCCAGTGTACATGTTTATTTTCGCCCTCTTTTTAATGAAACCTGTTGTGTATATTCCACGAAGCGTTTTGTTACTCCTCTCCAATATTGCAAAGACGTCACCAGTAGAAGTTGCTAAGACATTTGTAGGTTCGGTTGGCATGGGCGTGGTGGCATTACGTGCTGATCTCAATTGAATAGGTTTATCAGGAGGAAAAATGTAACTGCAAATTTTGAACAACCGACCCGGATTTCTTTTGGGAATAAGCCCAATGAATCGACGTCTTTTTTCAGGAATTGAGGAATCGAGGGATAAAGCAGGACAGGCAGGGGGAGACCTGGACCTGGCACGAAGAGACAATTCGCCAGGAATAAACCCGGCATGAGAAATGTTACTGTCGTGAGCAACAGGAGGTCCAGGACGAGGAACCACAGGAAGAGGGTCACCATTAGGTAAGCACTCGAATTCTGAACTCCACTCTGCAACAAAGAACGGCAGGATAAAATTTACTTAAATTATGTAATTGGATGATGGTATTAATTAAGTGAAATTTGCAAACAGAGATATAGAAAAATTTAGTCCAGAATGCAGATTCAATCGCACAAATACCAATTTCTCTATAGCCTACAAAAATGTACTTAAAACTATAGATATATTCAATCATTATATTTACCAACAGAATTGAGTATAAACACCAAAGATATAACAAGATTATAAAAAGCTTTCATATTTTTAATAAACGGGAACAAATTATTAATGCATTCATGAAGAATTTGATTGACGATATTACTGAAGACCATGCTGATGCTTGATTAGACTATGTAATATATACTGTAGTCGCTATCTTACAGATAATAAGTGGCAATCTTGTCACTCTGGAATATGTACATTTCATTAGTCAGGTTTAGGAAAACAATTTGGTTCTTAAATTCGTTCAAACTGATATCACAATTATATCATGTTTTATGTTTTAGGAAAATACAGTTCTTATGGGAAAATTTGCATAGTATATACTAAGACTATATACTATACTATATACTAAGTTTGGATAGCGTTTTCATACCATTTTTAAACATCATAACTATTTAAAAAAATACTTGAACTTCCTACATAAATAAAAAATTAATTTTACTCTTTTCAATTGGAAGATATTTTTCTGCATTTTTGCTGTAAAAATAATTGTTTCCAACATACGTGCGCGAGGGCAAGCGTCATTGGATTTACACCGAGCACATAAGACATGCATTTGTTAATAAAAGAATAAATAAGATTACGTTTTAACATCCCGATAATTATATAAAAAGGGGTCCTTCTACGAAAATCGTCAAATTCATTCTATACCCTAATTTTCGAAGGTCAAGTATATATTTTTCCAAAAAAGGTTTCCGCCACAAAAAGTGAATGAAAAGCCTATAAATACTATATAGCACGATTTTCTTTATCGACGGAAAATTCAATAAACCAGAAAAATAAAAATATTCACTTTCTCCTCTTTTGCAGATTATTATCTAAATGACAAACTCGTTTTCCTATGAACTGTTATTTGATAGAAAAAAACATGGTCCTGGTTTCACTTAGATCGAAGAAGTTTATTTCTTGAGTAAATACACTTGAAAAATATGTCCCTATATGAAGATTTGCGGTGGTAGAAATATAACGGCTTATTATCTTTTGATTTTGTATCTTATCATTCATATTATAATACACAAAAATGTCATATTATTATACGTAGCTTTAATGATTTGAATGAGTCTTTTGATTTTGACGGATTTTATTTTACTATCTAATTTTAAAGTTCTTGATTTATTATTTTGACTAAAAATGCTTACAATTTGAACAGTTAAACGTAGGGTGTGACTTTTAGGTGTTAATAATCAAGATAATGAAGACAGATATGTGATAATGTGGATTGCTGTCGGATAAATAGTCGAACCCTTAACTGCAATTTTAACAAAACTTCGGCGAAATTCGTAGTTTTTGTACACGATTGGAACCCGAAATATCCGTTTCGGTCAAAATGAATCATCTTGAAAGCATTCTTGGAAGAATTTAGCAATCATTTTACTTTTTAATAGTGCGTATGCATTTAAGCAAAGTATGAGGAATTTTAGTTTATAGTGAAAATAAAAACCGGAACAAGGGAAGACAAATGATCCCAAACGGGAGAAACAACTTTGTCATCCAAAGAGACAAAGGACACAGTGCTGGGAAAAAGTATGCTGACATTGTAAAGGAAGTTCAAGCAAGTGTCAAGCCGTATGACCGTGGCGTTTCGTTCAAGGCCATCAGGCAGACAAAATCCGGTAATGTGCTCATTGAGCTTAAAGCCAAAAAGGAGCACAGAGAGCGGTTTGGAACCGCTCTGTCGGGGGCTCTTGGAAAGAAGGATAGTGTTCATCAACTTGTCTTAAGAGGAAAACTGTTGATAGACGACCTCGTGGAGAGTACCGAAGCCGTAGAAATTGAGGAAGCTCTTAAGACGGTCCTAGGGGAGCACATTGGTGCTGCTCCTATGATAAACTTTACAAAAAGGAGCATCAGGGGTTGCGTCCGTGCTTTTGTTGAGCTGGACGCACTCCCTGTCAGAAAGGTGGAATTGGAGGGCCGACTAAAGGTCGGATGGGTGTACTGTCGGGTGAAGGCGTATTGTGCTGAAGCCCGGTTTTAGCGTTTCCACAGTCCCGGGTACATTGCTCGGGAATGTACTGGAGAAGAGCGCAGTGGCTATTGCCGCAGGTGCGATCTGGAAGGCCACAAGGCGGAGCTATGCCTGGAGAAGGTGGCAACGCTATTGCCTGTTACAGCCAAAAGAAAACCTGACAGGTTTTCCAAATGGAGTTAGCCGTTAGGCTATAAAAACAGGTGCCGACTTTCGACATCAATAGTGTGCTGCCATCTCCGGACAGCACAGGTGACTGATGTGGCTAACACGCATTCATATTGCAGCCAAGAAGTCGATTCAATGTCCCAATAGGTGTGTCTATATTTTCTGTTTACAACGCAGTTAAGATGCAACCAGAAACTCTGGATTTTTCAGAAATGAAATCCTTCTCAATTCTAAAAAACTCAAGAGTTGCAAAAAAATATTAATTGGACAGATTTGCATATTGAATCGCAGACATTATAATTTGCCTATAGATTACAAAATTGTTCTTAAAACTATAGCTAAATTCAATGATTATATTTATAAACACAATATAATTAACACTGTTACTAAAGAATATTCTGATGCTTGCTTAGATTATGTAATATATTCTCGACTCGCTTTCTCACTGATAAGAAGTGTCAATTTTGCCACTTTAGAATATTTATATTTCATTAGCCAATTTCAGGCACAAATTTTAGTTGTTCTATTCGTTCAAACTGATATAACAATTATATAATTTCTTATTTTTTAGGAAAATCCAGTTCATGAATGAAAAATTTTCATAGTGTATACTATGAAGTACAGTTTTCATAAGGTTTCCATGCCCTTTTTAAAAGTTATAATTATTATTTTTTAAATAAGCAAATATTGACCTTCAAAAATAAATTAAATTTTTTCTTCACTACAGTACACTTTTTTCTATTAGGGAATGGGGCGTGAGCTAGATTGTAAGATGGCCTTCTTTTCTTTAAGAACGTGAGCTAAGGAAGTGAAATTGACGGCTGGCATGCGAGAACCGGACTTCTTCAGAAGAGGTTTTTTGGTTGCATTGCTTGTTTTGTTTAAAAAAATTAAAATCTTACTTTTTTCGCACTTTTTTTCTTTTAAAAACCGTGTTTCTTTAGAATCAACTCGCAATAAGCTGGCCAATTTTTAATAAAATTTGCAATTTTTTTTTCAACGTGTAGGGGAGTCTTCCGCTTCTGTTGATGTAGGTGAACATTTCATAAACATAGTAATTCTTTATGATGCTTTAATCCGAAAAAATACCGTGTTTTCCGAGCTTCTACTCTTAAAATTTTTCGTACGAATTGGAGTGCGAAAAAATCTTAAAGACAGATACGTGAAGAAATGTTGAGAGAAGTTTTTCGTCAAGGAATATTCTGTTTGGTAGAAAATTTTAAAAAATAGCATGAGTTGAAGTCAGAAGCGCTCGCCGTACGAAGCTATTAAGGGGAGCTTTTAGAAAATGTTTCGAATTTTAATTTTTCAAGCATATATTCAAATAGGAAATTTAATTGTACATCTTTTGAAAGTTAAATAAGTACGAAAAAAATGTTTTCTTATCAATACATTCTATTTTACTCTCAAAAAGTTATTGAAAAATGATAATAGGAATTCTGTTTTTTAAATTAATAAAGGAAGCTGTACAAAATGTAAACAAAGTGGTAATGTCTGCTACGTTATTTGAATAGTGCACATTTAAAGAGTTCCTCCAAGAAATATAGATCTTCCAAGAGTTATTAATAACACAGGCCCACAAAAAGAAAAAAGTATCATGAGCAGATCAAAAGACAGGTGTACTCTTATGTATTTTTCGTCGCTGAATCCGAATCGGAAGGCAGATTGGGGGGTTTCCAGTTACTTTTCGAGAAAAATGCAACAAAAAAACATGGTTTTTCAAAACTAAAAAGCGAAAAAATGAAAAATGATATGAGTAAAAATTTGATTACTACAGATTGAAATAAATTAATGAGATTACACAAGGGTAACACTATAATGTTGTACTGTGCATAGGTGCTTAAACTCCTGTGCGCAGCTTTTAGCTTATATGCATCCTTTCCTCACCACTTAGTCTCGTAAATGGCGTGGCACGTATGGGCAACAACTACGCCTACGGTCTTAAATGGAACACGAATCATCAGAACAATGGTTAAAGCACATGCCTAATTTGCTGCACAAAAAATTAGTGGTGTCTGCTGTCGGGTACTGCGGTCCTCAATTTTTATGTAAGTTTAGCCTTGAGCTCAGGAAAGGATATAATTTGACAGTTCATTACCGGTACCCTTATTTAACACACATTGTATCAAGATGTGAGTGGTATTTCATAGATGAATCAATAAACTCAGTACCAGTACTGTCAAAAACCTGCTGCTGCGAAGTGTTGGCCACAATGACAACGTCCTTGAAAATAGAATGTGTAGAATGATTCGTCCGGCCTAGCCCTTCGTAGCAACGAAGCCATCGAAGGAGCGCTGTCCTGCAGGGGAGCTCTAGGATGTGAGGATGATGCCGTAGTGTGTCATATGTTTTTTTACGGATAATCACGACTTCAAGCCTTCAATAAATTATGCTGGTACATCCAGCAATCGATACACTCACAAATGCAGCGGAAATTCGGATAACTATTTTTACATTCGTTCAGAATACATTGGGAAAAGCGGGAGAAAAATAACAAACCGAAGTGGAGATTTATAGAGAACATGCTTTCAAATTGAAATTTCCCAACAACATAAAAACTGGGTTCCTCATGTAATCTGTAGCACGTGGAACAACATGATCAGTCGTTACGAAACCAATAAGGATAAGAGCAAACTAAAGTTTACAACGCCAACAATATGGGAAGAACCATGCGATGAAAACGATTTATTTTTTTGTTTAACCACAGTAGACGGTGTAAATAAAATTTAAAAAATCAAGTAGCTTATCCAACTGTTACAAGCGTTTAGCTACCAAAAAAGACGTCTGTAGAAGGCCTAAACGAGACATGAGGCAGCTTGACTACAGGATTTAATGCACTGCTAGTCGATTGAAATTTAAAAAAAAGTTACGAATCATGGTCATGATAGCAAAAATGAAACGTGTGAGAGCATATCAGATGAGGCGGCTTCAAGCGACTCCGATGAGACTTAATACAAGTATTCTTCCGATAGCGAAGAGGAATTCATCCCTTTCGGTGAAGAGAGACCTACGAAAAAATTTGATAAAAAAAATCTTAATGATCTATTTAGAGAAGCTGGTCTATCGAAGGAAACAGCTGAATTTATTGCTTCGGAGTTAAAGAGTATGAATATGTTGACGAAGGGCACTAAAGTAACTGTGTATCGAAATGGAGAGGAAAACTTTCGTAAATATTTTGAAAAAGATACAAATGTAGTTTACTGCAAAATTGAGAAAGGACTTATCGATGAGCTTAAACCAAACATGTATCAACCTGAGAATTGGAGGTTGTTTATTGATTCATCAAAGCGCAGCCTAAAGACAGGCCTTCTTCACAATACAAACAAATACGCCCCTGTACCATAAGTACATTCAACTGTGCTAAAAGAAGAGTATTCAAACCTAGAAATCGTTTTGAAAAAAATTAAGTATGAAGAGCATCAGTGGCGATTATGTGGATACTTCAAAATTCTCTCCATGATGTTTGGACAACAATATGGATTTACCAAGTATACATGTTACCTGTGTATGTTTGATAGCAGGGATCATCTTTTGAACCTGGAAAGCAGAATATTATAAATGAACCACTCGTCAATCCATCCAAAATTTTAATACCTCCTCTTCATATCAAGCTTGGTTTAATGAAACAATTTGTTAAAGCTTTAAACAAGGAAGGGCAATGCTTCGAATATCTGGGCCAAGTTTTTAGACAGCAAAGTGATTCTAAATTAAATGAAGGTATCTTCGATGGCCCTGAAATCCGCGGTTTATTTAGAGATGCAAAATTTGTCGAAACTGTTAATGATAGCGAAAAAGCGGCATGTTTAAGATCCAAAAACGTGGCAACAAAATTTGTAGGTACTACAAAAAATTCGGATTACAAAAATTTGGTAGCAGCAATGGTACGAGATTTTCAGAAATTAGGCTGTCTAATGAGCTTGAAACTCCATTTCCTGGATTCGCATATCGATCGATTAAATAGCAGACTACTGCTAGATTATAAAAGGAGAAAAGAGAACATCGGGACAAAAACGTCGCAGAAACCCTTTACACAGATCATTCGAAGAGAAGCGTGTGCGAAAAAGGAAACAAATTGGAAACCCTACATTTTAACAATTTTTTGTTATTAGAAACCATAAAAAACCATGTTTTTTGCATTTTTCTCGAAAATTAACTGGGGACCCCCCCCCCCCATCTGACTTCGGATTCGGATTCAGAGATGAAAAATACATAAGAATACACTGTCTGGTAAAATGTACGGTATATTTTATTTTATTTGCAATTTTATTATTATAAGCCATAAAAAACCATGTTTTTTGCATTTCTCTCGAAAAGTAACAGGAAAGCCCTCCAATCTGACTTCAGGTTCAGCGACGAAATATACATAAGAATATACCTGTCTGGTGATCTGCTCAGGATACTTTTTTCTTTTTGTGGGCCTGTGCAATGTAACGCAGTTTCTCTTCGGATTTATGTTCAGGGGGCCCTAGATAATAATATAATTTTTAAGTTAAATATCACAAAAATTGTATACTTTAACAATCTATATAAGCGGACACATAATAAAAAACGTATAGAATTATTCACAGTATTAAAATGTGTTCGTTTCAATCTATAAAATAATTGTTAAAGTCTGCAAAAAATGCCTAGAAATCTATCTCTGTATTTATTTTGAAATGAATAAAAGATAAATTATATCTTGATAAATAAAAAAAATTAGTAGCTAGATTGATTTGAAATGAGATGTTTCTTTTATAATAGACTAAAAGATTTAAATTACTTTTTGTATTTTAATAAACTACCTATTTCAAAAGAAAACAAAATTTAAGGTTCTTGGAAAAAATTCAAGGAGACTCTAGGCTTAAAAAAGAATTAAAGGAGAATTCCAGGTTTTGAAGGTCGCTGGATACGAATTACATTTTTTTTGCTTTAGCTATGTTTATAAATTTGTGAATCTATGGAAAAGAAAAAAATTCTAAATAGGAAAATATTAAGAATTGAATTAAACTTACGATATATTACATTTTAAAAGTATGAAAGTACTTATTTCACATGTGAATACCTGTTATTCCTTCAAGTTATAAGGCATTAATTGGTATACATCAAATTTGTTACAAACATAAATAAATTCGAGCACTAGTATTTGCACATCCATAGAAATTGAGTTACATAATACTTTAAAACCTATATTACAGTTTAGTATAATCTTTTACGATTCAGGAAAATCGGGTATGTATATTAAAAAGTAATATAGTATTTATCAATGAGCTATGAAAAATTTACTTTTGAAAATTTATATAAGTAATAAGAAACTTGTAAAAAAATGTGATATTTAGAAATCACTATATTAAATTCAAGTACGACAACAATGCCAAATATTAGAAAGATTGGAATAATTCTTTCATGTTTTCAAACAGAGGATTCTGAAATTTGCTAAAGTTTATACTAAAAATTATGAGTCATAAGAAAAAAATTGAAGGACGAAAATACAAAAACGACAATTCGTAGTCAACCCGTCTTGAATGTCCGTCAACTCACACACAAGGCCACAGTAGAATATTCGCTAATGTAACTAATCTAACCTTTACTTATATATACTGTGATGTGGTACTTAGTCCACGCACAAAAGTAATACACATTTCAAAATAAAAGGTTATTCGAATAAATTAGTAATCGCAAGACACAGAATCGACTTTTTAGGTGCTGTCTGCGAACAGCAAGGATTGTTTAGCGGGAGTGAGTTGTACTCGTGTAGCTAAACAGTCCAAGTAACTTAAAAAATTATATAATGAACTCTCACCTGATTTGTCGGTTAAAATCCTCGAGTCACCATAATCCACAGAAAGCATCAGACTCTGGGTTAGTTATCACACACTTATAAACACTGATCACTTTTGTTATTTTTTGTGTGTATATTTTCATAACTCGGAAACCACGAGGCTCGTGTAAATGAGCCATTCCCTAAAAACCAAACACAACCTGCCACCTGGTGATTCGGCTGAAACACTCGATACTACAGGGTAACACGGAGGAGAATTGTGGAACACAACACACACACTACGAATCAGGGGGAATCCTGGTTGTATCTAGAAGAGACTCCCGGACACACCGTAGCCAGGGGGATGACGTCCAGGTTTCAACGGCTGGTTTGTAAACAAACCAGAGCGAGCGACGCGAACAGCGAATTGGTCTGCTAGGCAGCCGGAACTAGCGACGCTGCGGTCGACATCTGTCGGCGAAAGGCTGAAAATGTAGGGTGTACCATAGGGTCTCAGCACCCTTATCCCAAACTCACTTGAGTGGAAAACAACCGCGCTTATACGCGCCTGCGCCACGTCGACTTTATGCTCCACGCGAGCCTAACAACTAGGTAGTCCTTGGCATCGGAGGACACGACGATTCGTCCAAGGTAACTCGCGGGAAAAACACGTTTTCTCGTCTGGTGCGACATGCGTCAACCGACGCGTCGTTAATCTTTTTTTAGAGTGAAAACTCTCA
>JAWWLR010224126.1:0-12361 GCA_035041075.1 Acraspis erinacei | reverse complement strand
TGTTCGATTCCAATCCTTTTTTAACTTTACCAACGGATTCGACGATTGGGAAGCGAATTTTCATTCAGATCATAGGATGAAAAATATGGATCTGTATAGATCAGAAAATTTGGCACTAAAGTAAATGGCAGCACAAGCTATCTATCGAAAATTACTTTGGAGGAATTCATAAGCTTGTCACGTGGACTAGCTATCATTCGCATTCAGATACGTCAAAGCAGATGGCGTTTTCGTTGAAGAATTTCTTAAATTCATGGAAAACACGGGGCACAAGGAGAAAGAATTAGCTGACGCTGTCTTTGTCTTCGTTTTTCGCAACAATTCAACAATCGTTTAACTGCTTCACTGAACTGACAACTAGATGGTCAGCTCACCACGCTGCAGTTCAATTTTGGATTCATAATTACGTCAAAATTATTTAGGTTTTCATTGATATTGAAGAATATGAAATGGAAAAAGCTTTTACTCGACGAGAAGTGAAGGCTATTCGTCTTCCACTGGAACGGCTTGAAAGTAGGTTTATGCTAATTTTATAGCATTACCTTCTTTCATAATTTAACGCAGTAAATCTCAAGGTAATGAGTACTCTTCCAATTCTTCCAGAAAACGCAAACGTAAATTTAGCTGGATGATTCGAGAGATAGGGAAGTTTAGTTCAATGGTAGAGATGCATTCAGAGTGTTGTTAACGGTAGAATGACACATAAGATGTCATTCCTATCGAAGACTTTGATTGCTTCATTCCCTTCTGATCTAGAACCTGCATCTGACAACGAATTTATTTAATTTTCGAATGTTGGGTGCAATTTCTGTGCCAAACTGCAGTGCCGAAAGATATTTCTCTTGTATGAAAAGAATAAAGGAATATCTTCCTTTATCAATCACGGAAGATCGGCTCAACAGTTTAGCATTGCTATGCATAGAAACGGAAACTCGCCTTTTATGATATTATATCAGTTCCCTAGATCAATGCAATCGCATTTGATTACAATTCTAAAAATATATTATGATCTTAAATGACTATGCATAAAAAAGGTGTTGGTTATGAGTAAGCTAGAATAAAAATTTTCATTTGTGAAATATATGTTCATTATTTAAGTGATGGTGGAGTGGGACGGTCGTTTTTGGTCGCCTAGGGTGCCCTCGTCGCCAAATCCGTCCGTGATTACATTTTTATCTGTGAAGGACAATATTTACACTAATAGCGTTGCTATCTCATATAGATGTGAAAAAACGACTACGTATGTTCATATTTGTACTCTGGCATGCCCGAATGCAACTATTGCTTAGGCTTTTTTAGCGAAACTAATGTCCCCCTTCTTAGATTATATTCCTCTAGTAGCCATTTTTATATTTATAACGTCACATATATACGTGTCCATATGTGTACTTAGGTGTCCACTGGTACAACGGTGCACGTTATTGGCCACAAGCGCAACTTGGCACATACCATCTGTGCACGTTTACATTCTGAAGTGCACAGTTGGAAGTCTGCCATATGTGCACGTAAACGGTCGCCAAGGTACCATCTATGCACGATATTTCAACGTACACCCACATTATATGTATACTACCAGGTTAACCATAAATAAATTACTTCAAAATTTCTTAAAATTTCGTGAAATGTAAAACCCGAAGAAATGTGATAAATTTCCCTAAACTTTAACCTCAAAGTGAAAAAAGGGGAAAATAAGCGCCAGTTTGCGAGACGTTGTTCGTATAATTCACACGCATCGTTTATGCGTTTCATTGTATTCATTCGTTCAGAATTACTATTTTGACAGACAAAATGTGAAGACAAAATTGAATGGTTGGGGCCTTTTTATTGCAGATTGCAGAACTGCTTTTGCATTCATTTGTTTGTTAACAATTTGATAGCAACTACATTAACGCACCGGCATTCTTGCAACCTATATCCTTAATTATTTTTATATTTTTTTTGTGTGCTCATCATAGAAGGTATTATATTTGTTTAAAAATCGCCCCCCCCCCCCCGCCCAGCTATATATTGTATTTGTCATCCGTTTGTGTTGGTTATAAGATGTTTAATCTGGATCAATCAGCAGCGCTGCAAGAGCGTGAGTATGAGTGCAACCTTCTGGTAGTGATTGTGGGTTCTCTCGCAACAATCATCACCTCGACGCCTAGCCTGCTCCAGTGCCGGAAACGGCGTGCTGCGACGGGCAGTGGGAACACGATATTAATTTTGGATTTTAAGTAAAAAAACAGAATCTCATGATACAGCCAGAAAGACAAAAGTTTGATTACTAAAATAAAGGAGTTATACAACACTTGCACGGATATTTGAACTAAAGGCATACCCGCGTACATAGAAACTAGGCACTAGTTCTGATTCATTTGGAATAATCCTCAAAGTTAAAGCTACGATAGAAAATTTCTCCACAAAAATTCTAGACACTCAGTCCTGTAAAGGCTGGGCGTACTTCAGAAAATAAAATGATTCCGGAGAATAATAATAACATACTAATTTCTTAGATACACTTCTTGAATAGATGCATTTGAATCATGCCCCGGAAAGAAACCTCTCAAGTTAAATCATCTAAAGTAGCTTTTAAAAGTATAAAATACATTGTTTGCTCTCTTTGTTTCTGAGAGATATCAAAGATTTTTTGCAAAAATCAAGTTCTTCTAGTCCCATAATCTAGGCATAAACTTTTTATCTACCATGCTAACGGAAAGACAAAAAAAGTGTTTTCTCAAACCCGTAAAAGTCTGAACTCTTTTTTCAAGCAAATCATTTCATTCGGTGTATAAATATCGCTAAACAGTTTCCTCTCCCTAATTAGTGTAGTATACACCCCGACTTATCCCCAGAAACTAAAAAAAACTCACCAAGCATGTAATAAGTCGAAATTATCCATTTTCCCGGAAAAAATTATTTAATTCGAGGCACAAGGACTAACCAAATAAAGAAAAGTGCAGACTAGCGACTTATTGCATTTTTAATTATTTTTAATTTTTAGGGGATGGACTGGGTTGTGTTGCGCACTATCTAGGGCGATGGAGTTTGTTATCGATTTTTAGGTAGCGAATGAAAACTAGTGTATTATATATATATTATTTTTTTCTGCAAACTTGTTGTCGGGTGAACCCGGTTTTTCATCACAGCCACAGGCTAAGTCAATTTACTGATGGGGTGACAATGTTATAAGTTATTTTAGTGCGTTAGAACTCTACTACTAATCTACTACTAAACTACCACCTTTAAAATACAGGTTTATTTTGCGAGTCGAAATCATGTCCAAGCTAAGTTGTGACTCGTCGTATGGTGGAGAGTCTGGTTATAGCGCCCATTCCAACAGCCTGCACGTTTTGTTTCGCGGTAAGAACTTTAAAAATTAAAAGGTTTAAACAATGCAACTGTATTAACCGAGAGATCGTGAAAGAATGGTTTTCAAAAAGCAGGAAAAGAAATCCTTTCAAGTTGGTAAAGTAAATTGAAAATTCGTTAGAATGGTTTAAAAACTCTAAAATCCTGATGCTTATTTTAGAATTTGGAAGAAAATTATGAAATACTGTAGAATTTTTTCATACTTCTGATGAAATTTTGGACAAGTATATTGAAAACTGTTCGCTTTATGAAAGTGTGTGTATAGCCAAAAATCTTTTTTTGTCTCGAATTATCAAAAAGATGGTTTCTGACAAAAACAATAAATTCACGAAAATACATTATGCTTAAATGTGTTGAATAAAAAGAAGGATTCTATTTCTTTTTGCAGAATGCAGTTAACAGGCTGGTGGGAATCCTAATAGCAAGCGTAATCCTGGTACTTCTTCCTCTTCTGCTGACAATCTATTTCTTCTTGCAGAATGTATTTCACAGAACGACAGGAATCCTAATTGTGAACATAATGCTGCTCCTTCTTCTTCTTCAGCGGGAAAAAAATTTCACTTGGCCGAACTTCACGAGAGGAAAACGCTTTTCGTGCCAGTTCCAGGTTTCCAGTTAGAATACCTCGATCTATTGAAGTTTTTGGGTATACACTTGAACAACTTGGATATATTCGGCTCATTCCCCGTAGAAATGCGGGCGTTCGATTCGAATTTCGAAAATTTGTTTTTCCTGACGTATAAACGGCGCAGTTACTATTTTGACCCAAGATGAAATGAAGGATTGCCCAGCAGGCAAAAATCATCCAATCTAGCCTAACTCGTTTGCCTTCGCAAATTATGATTCACTAAACTCTGATCGAGGACTGTGATATGCAATCGAAAAACTTGTATGTATTTGGTTGACTCATTACGCAAATAAGAACCGGCGTTTCGAATTTCGAAGATACGTTATTCCTAATGATAAACCGTTTTGATTGCAGTTAGGAATCATAATGATGGTTTCTTGCCAGTCAGAGAATATATTCTTTTACCCAAACTTTCCACGTTGGTTTAATAAATTTCTTCCAAATAAAAATTCTATACATCATGTGTATCATTAATTCAATAGAAAAAAGATAAGCTAAAATATAATATTCTTTGTAATCCGTGGTCGGATCAAAATTAAATTATAGAATATAATTGACAATGCATTATGGTTATCAAGGCTCCTTTTCTTTTCTTTTTTACTCATTCCCCTAAGGTGGCACTCATTTTTTTGCGGATATGTAAAATTTGAGTTTTCAGACCCGAGATTTTTCAAAACACCATATCACCCAAACCATTAACACACCTTAAATGAGTTTTGCAACTGCAGTGTACGATTTATAGGGGTTTGAATGCAATTCAAGAAGAATTACAAATTTTAATAAGACGGCAGAGTAAGAAAATCAAAATTTTAGATTCTGTTTTCACGGAAAATTTTTTTATTGAATTTACAACTAATATGCGAAGAGTACATTTAAATTTAAATTTAAAAAAATTTTATTTCAGTGCAAATAATGTTATGAGGTTAAAGGATTATTAGGTTTAATATATTAGGTATAATGGGCTAATTGGGCATGGATTATAAGATGTTTTATTTTTCTGGCAACAATCTGACGTGTTGCATGCTAAGTTACGATTGAGGGGTAAAAGAGTTTTCTACCATCGGTCGGTCAAACAGGTAAGTCGGTAGCTTTTAAAATTACGATTTCACTATATATGTCGGTAAAGTAGAGAGCAATGTTACTGTTAATCGGCAAGATTAAAGAATGATTTCATCATTTTTGAAGAATCTTAAAAGATTTAAAAAGGTTTTATCGGATTTAATGAAAAAAGTAGATCACATGATTTACCATGTGAAAAAAATATAACCTCCCCGAAAGAAACGATTTCTTCAGAGAATTACTGAATGTTTGACAGATAATGTTTAAAATTTTCGATCAGAACGCTTTTATTGGTATAGCTACACAAATTTTGTAGGTGACCTTGACAGTTTAATATTGAGATAAGAATAATGTCAGTGACGAACTAGTGAGCAAGACGGAAAAAATTTAAGTCGGTTTTTTTTCAAAAAGATACAATCAAATTTAAATAAGACAAAAAAGAAGCACAATCGAATTCAATTGATTCAAATTTCAAGCGAAATACGTCTTTTTTAAAGAAAATTTCATGTTTCAGAAAATTTTAAGCCTAAAAAAATTATTTAATTTAAAATATTAAATTTTCTGCAGTCAGTTTACAATTTAGTAAATTCAAAAATATGTAAACTAAAAATAATATTTTTTTCTAATCCGAGGGCAGATCAAAATGTTTTTAGCCGGTAATTACATCGAAAAGCCAGAGTGTTTCTTGTCTCTACGGTTTCTTTCTTTCTACGTCTTTAAAAAAATGGAAAAAAGTAGTTGAAAAACATTTAAATTATTTAAATTTCCCTGCTTTGTACCCGAAAAAAGAACCAAGAAATAAGAAATAGTAAATGTAATGAATGAATGTTAAAAGTAATATTTTCTTGTTTATGAAGTTTCAATTATTTAAAAATTTAATAACGTAATCCTTTTCACAGGAAAGTTGGATTGAATTCTATTTCTGTAAAATCTCTTGCACCTTCTATCTTATTAATAAGTATTTTCTTGTATCATCATTTAAGTTTTAGTTATGAGATAAGAAAGTGCTGAACAGTTAAGAATGAATATAGTGTAAACGATTCGAAAACCACTAGAACTTTGTATGTAATTGATCAGGTGAAATTTTAATAACGTAGTAAAACTGTTAACCTGAGAAAATCGTATTTTTATCAAACCGATTTCTAAAGTAAACTGGGGTACGCATCATTCCAAAACTTACTCCGTGCAGTCGCTCGTTGTCCTTCAAAATTTTTGTTTTTGAAAATACGTGTCCTCTGATTTTTTTTTGATTTTCTCATAAGAAGCCGTACACAAGCTCTGGAAGTTTTATTTTGGAACCGCCAGTCGTTAATGAGAAAATAAATCAAACTTAAGGTTGGACACGATGAAGCGACTATGACTATGACACACTGCGCCACGTCTCCTGCGATTCTCTTCTGTTTCCTTATTCGCAACAAGCGTGCTTGTCTCAGTCTGCATGGGAAAAACAAAAGAACTTGACTTTCACATTTCATTCGCATTTCAGAAGTACTGTCTGTAGCGTAGACATCACATTAGCGACACTGCTTGCTCACAATTATTTTGTTTTACTTCATTGGAACGAGTTTAAATACTTGTTTTTTTAGTCCATTCGTATCTCGATACATCTTTGCCAAAATCACTGTTAGTAAAAGATGTTATAATTCTTCAGTCATATCTGGCCACAGAAATTTGAAAAAATGCTGGGTCTGTTTCCGAAAGTATTTAAGAAAATTGTCCATTTATTCCATTTATTACAAAAACACAAAATTTATTTGTGATAGTCGACGTAAGAAATTGTCACAAGGACAAACTCCTTCTTCACGAATTCTCGCAGTCAAAGTGATCAATTTTCTTGAGCTAAAAACTAAGAAACAAAAGCAAGACGCGTTCCGAAAAGTATGTGAAATGACACGCTGCAAACTTTTTAAAGAAAATCCTCTTCATGAAAATAAGTAAATTGTAGTTTTTCTTAAAACCACTTTACGCTCGTATGCGTATTTTTTATTAAAATAAAAAGAAAAATTATATTTAAAAAATAAATTAAATTCATGGAAAAACGACATAAACTACAATAAAATATATAATATCAAAACTATTTTTTTAATAGGATGCGTTTTTTAAAATCATAGACTCAAGTTAATGAAAATACGTGTATTAAATTAATCGTGATAGCCAACATTTGTACTTGATTTAAAAATTTCTGAATACGCAACCCCATGCCGAGGTATAGAAATAAATGTAATATTCTTTCGATATAATAGAGTTGACTATAATGTAGAGAAGTTCACATTTTGAACAAAATCGAGTGTAAAGCACCACATGCGCGATAAGGATGTGTTTCTTAAAGTCGAAAAAGCTTTAAAAAAAGAGAATTCACAATCACAAAATTATAGTTATCTATTTTTTTTACCTTTAACTGAAAAAAGTCTTCTTTAAGATGCTACTTTTTTTCCCAATAATTATCAATTTAAACCTTCAAATAGTCGAATCTTAAGAGTAACTACAAAATTGATAAAATAAATTTTTAATAAATTATTTTTACTTTGAAGTATGTAGCTCCAATTGACAGATAAATTTTATAACAAAAAGGGTAAATCTACAAAAGAAAATATAAAATTTCAACCGAATTTTCGAATTGAAAGCGAAAAGTGGTTACCTTTCAGCTAGTATTGGAATATTAAAATTCGCTGTTGGAAAAATGAATTTTTTCAGCCTTAAAGTAAGTGATTACATTTCTAATGGATCTGAAGAAATGTTGCACCAACAAAGAGGAATTCACAAAAAAATATATTAATTTGCAAACACATTTTTGAATTTTCAACAATTGTTAGATAAATTTTCAATTATAGCAATTGAGGTTCAAAAGAAAAAGAAACGAACGTTTAATGGCAGTGTAAATCCCAAGGATAGTATTTATCTGAAGTTGGATAAAAACATTTCAAACAATTGACAACAAAATCGGAACAACTCCATTAAAATCTCTAAATAAAATTAGAATCCTTTAAATTCCGTTAAGTACTGCAAAATCTTACGAGATCCTAAATTAGAAGTAAGTAATCCCAACTAAGTATGAATATTATCAGCAGCGGCGGAGCCTTTTTTCTAGAGGGGGCAGACCCAAGAATCGAAAACTTACATTTTTACGTATTATTGTTAGTTGTTAGCAATTTCTTTCATATTTTTCATCGAAATAATTAGTAGTGGACAACTTGCATATCGTCCACGGCTCTCAAAATGATTTTTGATTGTTTAAACTACTGTAACTTATATAAAAAATTATTTTTCCCGTAAAATATTTTTAAAAAAATCTTTTTTTAATGAAATACAAAAGTTAGTCATTGTTTGGAGTATTAAGTTTGTTCAAAAAGGTTATGAATTATTTAAATAACTAATTATTTCTTATTTTCAAAATATATAAAAATTGAATCAGGGATTTCCACTTTTTTCTCAAGTTAGTATTCTATGCCTTTTTTGAATAATTACAGAATTTTGATACAGTTTTTCTAATGAACTAAAAATTTTTATTAAAAAAATATGTTTACTTGCTCAAGCAGGTTTCGTTCAAAAACTTTTTAAAAATAATAGAAAATAGAATATACACAATTATTTTCCTGAATGTGTACTGTGAATTTTTTTACACGAAATTTTTTTTAAACATATTTTTTAAAAATCGTATTTTAAGAATTAAGGATAATATTAACAGATTTTGAGTAGTAAATTCTGCTAAAAGCTTCATGTAATTTTTTATACAATTAATTGTTTTTTTTAATTTTCTTCTACTTGAAAATGAATGGATGACTAATAAAAATTGTTTAAACAATGACATTAAATTTTTTAATGAATTTACTACTCCTCGAATTATTTCAATATTATGTTTAATTCATAAAATACGATTTATTAATATTTTTCGAAAATTAATTGTTCCATTTCTATACGCTATATTCTGAAACCTAATTTTATGTATTCTATTTTATATTATTATATTTTTCAAAGTTATCGAAAAAAACGTGTTTGAGCAAATAAAAAAGATTTAAGCACATAGAAATTTGTTAAAAATTAGAAGTTATTTACAAAAATTATGTAATTATACAACAAAAAGTAGCATAGGATACCAATTTGAGAAAGGAGATATCTCTAACTCAACTCCAAACAATGACCAACTATTTATTTTCGTTTAATAAATACGATTATTTAAAAAGATTGGGCATAAATCATTGCTTAAATAATTTGCATTACTTTAAAGAATTAAAAATCGGTTGAAAAGTCATCGTAGATATTTAAATTGTAAATAAAAAATTATTTTTTGTGAAAAAGAAGTCAGCAATTGCTGAAAATTAACAATAATACGTAGAAACGTCGTGTTTTTATTCTTGGATCATATTTTGGGCTCTGGTGGGCGGGGGTAAAAATAAAAGTTATGAGGAAAATTTCTTTTCGTAGAAACTCCTCTTTAATCCCTAAAAGTTCTTGGCACGTTTTGATCAAACTCCGAAGTATGGGTTCTTTCTTTCGAAAAACCAAAATTTGCACACTAGATTAAAAAAAAAATGTTGCAATGTACCACATATATTCTATGCAGCAAATTATTAAATAAACATTATTCAGAGCAGAGCATGCAAAAATTTCTACGGGTGGAGGACGTTGGTGGGGGTAGCGCGCTTCCGAGAAAAAATGTCCCCTGCAGCCCCGAGATGTGCCCTATTGAGAGGCTAAACTGTATTACCAATTATTTCAAATTTTTCGCAAAGATTTTTAGATATCTGAAAAAAATCAAGAAAGAATAAAAAGATATCCAGTTCCGACCGAAATTTTTGTTTAAGAAAAAGACAAAAGTTGAAAATCATCTAGTAGTGTGCTGTCAAGAAGTGTTTATAACAAATTTGGAGATCGTTTTTAGGACCAAATATTTGTTCATTTACCTTTTTTTATCTTTCATAGTTTAAACACAAAATAGAATTTTTTATTTTTCACTGTTCTTTGCGCAATAAAAGTTTCAATTTTCGATTTTTCAAGAAAATATAAAAATTTAATATGATAATCTTGTAGGTTGCATGGTTTGGTTTTCTGAATAGTATGAAGAGCCCTGGAAATAAAAAGTTGAAATACGTTGAAAAACTGCGGTGACAAATTTCGAACTGAAAAAACAATAAAATATTTTTAAAAATTTCTTCGGTAATATTTTTTAGCATACAATAAATACTTTAAGTTTTAAGGTCCTTTTTTTAGAAATCTGTTTTGATCGAAAATAAGTATTTTTATGTTCTCTGAATTCCTTGAATTCTCCTGACTTCTTTGATTCTCTTCATTCCTTGCATTTTCTTAAATTATTGAAATTTGATTTGATTGAAATTCAATCTTCCTGGTATATAATTTATTTTTTAATTGAAAATTTAACTGTTTTGTTAAAAATTTGTTTTTTTGGTTGCCAATTAATTTTTTAACCATTGGACGTTTTTGTCTTCCAGTATTCAGTAACTTCCAGTATTTTTTTCTAACTTCATGTTTCGTAGAAAATTAATGCTCGTGGTTGAAAGATCATCTTTTTTGTTGAAAATTCGTCTTTCTATCAAGAATTAATTCCTTCTGACCTCCTTCTTTTTCTCTTTACAATCCTCATCCTATCCACTTCTATTGCCCTCTTTTCTAACTTAATTTTTATTTTTGCACTCTAATCCTTTTTTAATTTCTCCTATCATTTTTCCATCTCCTTGTCCACATTTCCCATGACCATTTTGATATTTCTGACACTTTTTACCCTTGCCACCTTTTTTATTCATATTGCTATTATTTTTTTTCTCCGTCTAATATCACTATTAAGGGAAAGTGATCCGATCATTATAATCATCTACCTCTAGTTTCTTGACGTTTTCTCTTACATTATCATGGATGATCACATAATCAATTACCGTTCCTCTTTCTCCTCCTGACCGCGTATATTCTCCGTCCTCATCTCCCTCTATATTTCCGTTTAAGATAAACCATCCCAACTCCTACAAGCTCATTAACAACTTCATTCCCTCCCGATCAGTACCTTATCTTTTGATTTTCTTCCTCTATCTTTTCCCCATTCCCTTCCTCCACTATCTCCTGTTCTCGCATTGAAATCGCCACCTATCATAAGCCTAATCTTTTCCTTATTTTCTTCTATCATTCCTTTCATCTCCTCTGTTTTCTCCTGCATCTCTCCGTGCACATAAACCCCACTATCTTCCACTTCCCTCCTCCCATCCTTTCCTCTTCTACTATTAATCCTTCTATTCGTTCTTTCCTATCTTTTCCTGTTATACATTCATTCTTCACTCCCATCACCATTCCTCCCATTGCTCTGCCTTTTTTACTCTTCCTATTTGCATTTTGAACTTGCCATTTGTAGACTCTAGGTAACCTTCCCTTAGTCTTTCGCATCCCTTTGCATCTAGCCACGTCTCCATCATTATTACTACATCCTATTGTGTCAAATTTCTCATAAGCTCACTATCCTTTCTCTCCAATCCTGCTATATTCCAGCAACATATCATCCGTTCTTCCCTAGATTCGTTTCTCGTCTCTTTTTGCTTCCTACTATTTCTTATTTTCCTATCTGCCATTCCTTCCTCTCCTAGTTTTCATGCACCTCATTTCTTTCTAAATCTGCTCTTTCTTCATTCTAATCCCACCATACTCCGTCTATCTGTATTCTCCCATATATAACACATGTTTTTATTTCCTTTTTTCTTTCCTCTTTCGCTTTTTTCCTTAACTTATACTGCATCTTCCTTTCCACCTATGTCAAATCATGCTCTATTCTCTCAGAGATTCCATATAACATCCGCTTCTTTGCCATGACTTCCCTCTTACGTTCCCATTTCTTTAGATTGAACTGTACCATTCTCTCACCTCTTCGCTGATCCCTTCCTACACTTCGCACTTCCTCTATCTCTATTTTAGCATCAATCCTTTTTAGTGTTTCTTCCACTCCTTTCTGCATTTCCTTCTCCGCTAATATTATACCCTTTATCATTATGTTCCTCTTTCTGTCTTGCCTCTTTTTCTTCTTTTTTAATTGCTCTATTTTTCTCAGTCTTTCCTTATCCGTATTCCCACTCTCGCCCGCACCATGATATCAGTTCGAGATTTCTATCTTCCTTATTCTACCTTGCATCTACCCTATCTTTTTATTATTATCTTCACGCTTCTGTAGTTTTTTCACCATTGTCTGCATTCTCTTTTCTAACTGATTTCTGAGTTCTTCCCATTTCTTTATTTCTTTCCTGAGTTCAGCCATTTCCCAGCTAATTTCATTCCTTAAATCCTCTTCCCGTTTCTCCTGTTTTTCTTCATAAATCCCCATTACTTCTAACA
>JAWWLR010224103.1:0-12364 GCA_035041075.1 Acraspis erinacei | reverse complement strand
TTTGTCATCTGGTGACATGGAATAGATCAACTAAATAAGTTTATCAATTCCATCAATCAATTATATCCTAATATCCAGTTCACCATGGAAAGTGAACAAAACAGGAAATTGCCTTTTTTAGACTAACTAGGTTACAAAAGATCTGATAATACAGTAGGACATGAAATTGATAGAAATCCCACGCATACAAACAGATACCTACATGCCTCCTCTCACAACCACCCTTCTCAAAATCCATCGGCCATCAACTCCTTTTTATACAGAGCTGTCTCTATAACAGATACAGATAACTTAAAAAGAAATTACAAAACTTTAAACCAATCCTAATGCAGAACGATTACACAATCAAACAATTTGATAAAGCAATAAGAAAATACACCCAAAAACCGGTCAACAAAGCCTAATAAACAGAAAGAGAGAAAAAGACCATTGTCCTTCCCTATATCCAAGATGTAATAAAAAATAAAGGAATAATGCCCAACAAACACAACATCCAAAGCATATTTAAACTGCCTGCGAAAATAGAACAACTTCTAAACAACCCTAAAGACAAAAAGGCACCGCTCAGTGATCCAGGAGTATAAAAAATCCTCTCTTTTTGTGGCAAAGTGTGTGTGCAAAAACTCATAATATTTTTCCAAGAAAACATAGAGAAGTAAGCGAAATCTTAAAACACCCTAATAACATCAATGGAGACAACGGTAATCATATCAATCCGGTTTGGCTTTCCGTCCTCCCGGATAAAAAAAAAAAGGTTTGATTAGCTAATCAGGTGTGATCAGTCTCCATGGTGGGGTGCTCTGGCCAATCACAGGCATCGTATATTGTATAAATAATAAAAACATAACCTGATATCTCAGTTCCAGGTAAGCCTGAAGAAGTGAACTCCAACCTTCGCGAAATGCCGGAAAAATGTGTAGTTTTGTACACGATTGATACCCGAAATATCTCTTTGATCAGTTCTTACTAAATTAAAAACAAATACCTTTTTTGACTAGGTTCTATTAATTCAACACACAAATATTTGGATATTAAAAGAAAATGTATTTGACTTTAATAAATGTCGTCACGTAGCTTTTTCCATTTAAAGAAATAATTTGTTGAAATTATTTGATGGATTTAGAACATAATTATTTTGATTTAAAAAAGTTGCAAGGAGCAATGAAAGAAATAATTTCTTTAGAGTCAGTAATTTGAAAGAAGCAAATTATTTCGTTGATTCAAAGAAAGATTTTTTTCATTCACATTACTAATGTGCCACAAGATTGCGCAGAAGAAATCAGTTTCATTATTTTACGTCACCGCGTCTTTCGGAACATGAGTTGTCAAACTTTTCCGAAGAACCGGAGGCGGACGCCCTTCTTAATAATTAAAATCGTTAAAATTTGCGTCCTCGTTTATCTTTTTACCTTAAATTTTCGTGAACAATTGTAAATTATGAGAGAATAAAATTCATGTGGACATGATAAATACTGAAGTAAACTTCTTTCCTGAGGTGAACTAATAGACCATGAAAGTTTCTTGAAAGTGGACTTGTCGAATCGGATTATTGAAAAAATATTCCCATGCGAAGAAAAACGAAAAATTTTTACTTTTTGCTTGTATTTAATTAGTTATTACATTTTTCAGTTAAATGGAATTATTTGTTTCATTAGGAGGCCAATTTATGTATATTGATTCTAAAATAACCTGTTCACTTTTTTCACCGGGCAAGATTAAAGAATTTTAATAATTATAATCCTTTAAAGTTAAGGCAACACAAAACCGATGAAATTTATTTGATTTGCAAGGTGACGGTTTCAAAATAAATAACTCAAGCTTAATTCAAACGTTAAAAATTAAGCTTTTACAAACTTTGTTTCCAATTGAAGTATTATTAAATAATAATTTGAAAATCAATTATAAAGCATTTTCCCGCAAGCTAAACCACTTCCTATTACTTAAAGTACAAAAAGTCGCAGGATAAAAAACAAGGAACAAAAAGAGCAGAAAACGACAAAACTAAAGGTTGATATTTCAATTTCAACTTTAATTCATTTTTAATTCTTGATATGTAAATGTAGGCATCTTGTAAGTGTTTAAAAAGAAGGTACTACTTTTTAATTTTTATAAATTAAAAAATGTTAAAAATATATTTAGAGTTTGCGGTTTACAATTATTAATTTTTATAAATAAATAAAAAATGTCACGATGTATGATGGTATTATATTTCTTGACATTTATATATTTGCACTTTATAGAAAGATAATTGAAAATGCACCTAACACACCTTTTTTTCGTCAAAAGTAATTAGAAAAAATAAAATGTGTAATTGCTATATAGTTTTCATGTATAATAAATGTTATGAGCCTTGAATTCCTTGTTTCTAATTATTTTTAGTTATATTGCATTATTAATATTAAATTAAAAACTTTGGTAACTTTAGCCTGTCCGGACGAAAGATTCTTTTTTGAATATAATTTAATTTTTAAACGGAATGGAAAATAACTCATAAACATGCAGTACAGCGGAAGTGCAATACTCCATAATTTCGATTTTGGAACGAGAAAATGAAAAGTTTCTTCCCAAGTTGTACAGGTTTACGAGAATAAAGAACCCACTTTCCATCGATGCTTTCGTTCTTGACGAAAATTAAATTTACAGTAATTAATTTTATTTTTAACGCTATGAAGCGTTTGATTTAGTACGAAAATTGAAAATCAGTTAGGATTTTCTATAAAAATGAACAATGATCATGCATTTTTTATTTTTATAAATACGTGTTAATGAAAAAAAATAAGTAAGCAGTTATATAGGTTTTCTATACAGAAAAAAATTTGGACACGAGTGGGCCGTGGGATAACGTTCAGATTTATACTAACATGCCGTCGCTCGGTTCCGTAACCGGTGTGGCTCGTGCACTTAGATGAATCTAATTAAATCTTCTCCCACTAGCCGGCATTCGAGTCCTAAGCTGCGCGCACCTGACACTGCCGATTGCTCCGATTTCTCACATGCGTTAACACAGTCTTTTAGCTTTTTAACGCTGTACGCTCTGCATGTCAACTGATGTCAATCCACATGCGTTGAGCCGACGCTATTACAAATTAGATACCACTTGCATCCTACAGCACAATCCTACTCTGAGAGTCAAGAATCAACTCAACGTCGACGGTGGTAATTTACAATTCGTACGCTTTCTCAGGAGCTATACATTTAGTAAGAAATAATAAAAAATACAGTCAACCCTCTCAATAGGGCGACTCGGGACCGTAGGGGACATTTTTCTCGGAAGCGCGCTACCTCAACCAACTTCCTCCGCGTCTCGAGACTTTTGCATTCTTCAAAATAATTTTGTGAATCTAAGATTTTTGTAAATGTGAATTTCGACAATCTAAAAGTAATTTTTTGAGGTGCCTATCACAATCCATCACAAATTTTTAATCTTTTAAATCTAAAAGTTACTTTGAGGAAAAAAATTAGTATTTCACCAAAAAATATAGACCTGACTAAGAAATGTATAGGACAATAATTGGTTCAGACGCCTAACAGAACCATAACAATTTTTTAATATTTAAAATTTGCATTTGTTTATATTTTTGTTTGCGGTGTTAAAAAAAAATTGTTGGTGAATTTTGATTGAAATTTAGATTTTTTCGAAAAAAAATTTGCGGCACAATTTAGCAAAAACCTAGAACAATTGGTTTAACTCATTTTTATTTACTCAAGCACTTTTTTCGATAACTTAAAAAAAATAATAGGTCCTTCCACAAAGGACACAAGGCAAAGGTAAATTAAAAAACGGAATACGCCATATTTTGATGCTTTTGTTTGCTACTTTATGCTAAAATCAAAATTTTTTGGCTCTCTTAACTTTCCGATAAAAGGGTGGCGGCGCTAACAGTACGTCCACTCAGCGCCACCACCTGTGAAAACTCCGCCTTAGCGAGGCTTCTTCTGTCTTGTTACCTTCAGTGTGTGAGCTATACATTACATTACCGGATCCAAATTAATTCCTTGAACTTGAAAACTTTCCTCTCATTATAATTTTTCCCAAAAACTACCTATCGACTTGAACGGATGCAGCGGAGTTCATATATTTATGAAAAAAGCATTTAAAGTAATAAAATTCATAAACCACTCTTAGTTGATATTTTTTGCTCTTTTTTTGCTCCCCGATGACATATATTACGTTCCAAAAAACTACCCCTAAGTTGTACACACTTATCATCAGCAAAAATAGCTAACTTGACCAGTAGATTTTTTGGTATATCATTTATATAGTATAGAAATAAAACAGGGCCTAGAACAGAACCCCGTGGTACTCCCGGAGCCACTCTTTTCTCACTTGAGCTTTGACTATTTACTTCTACAATGAACGACCTATCGCTGAGGCAACTTGAAATTAGTTTCACTAGGTAATTACTAATTTCAAACGCTTTTTCCACGTCAAGAAGCACAACACCAGTACTGCGATTTATGTTAAATTGTTTTGGGACATGATCAGCGAGACGTGCTAGTTGCTGTACAGTGTTATGCTTCGATATTAAACCCAAATTAATAAGGAATAAGTTGTTTACTAATATTGTCATGATGTTATAATCTGGCTGGAACAATGGACTCTACAATTTTACTGAGGGTAAAGAGCAAACTTATTAACCCAATGCTTTGTGCTCATTTCTTATATTTTCCTACTTTATGGATTGGTAGGACATTTGCCTTTTTCCATTCTCTAGGGAAGTAGCTTAGTTTGAGACATGGATTGATTATATAGGTTAGATGCACGATCGCTTTTTAGGTAGATATTATAAAATAACATTTTGGATTCCGTCTATTCCTAGGGCTTTTTTATTTTTTATTTTAAGAATGATCTGTTAACTTCCTTCGGGGTAGTGTAATTTTTGAGTTCGGCTTTGGTTTCTCTATGTTTTATATCATTGTATATATTTTGTTATGTTATTTTCCTTTTGCGCGTAGTTTCCCGTTAGTTTTTGTATATTTTCAAAGTTATTTGCTATGGCTTCAGCTTTGTCATTAAAAACTTATACTGCCATCTTTTTCTAGATGTGGTATCAATCTTATTTTTTCCCCTAAGGATTTTAGTTATTTTCCATAGGGAGCAGTATTTAATATTTAGATTTTCAAGTTTCGCCCTTTGTTCTTATTCCTATCTTCCATTATAACTTTTTTTAATGTTTATGTTAACTTCATTGAGAATTAGGTTACGGTATTTGTCTCCTGTTACTTGGAATATATTTCTGAGTTTATCTTTTTCATTTATATTTCGCACTATTTGTTCAGGAGGGGTGTATTAATATTTCATGATATTAATTTTGGGTATGTGAGTCTGTATTGCCTTTTTTATTATTTTTGTAAGTGTTTCTACGCTGCCGTCAGTATCTTGTGTTGTTTTAAGTATGTCATTTATTTGCAAGTTTTTGTTTATGTCTGTTTTGAAGATTCTCCAGTCAGCTTTCATATAGTTAAGTGGTAGAGGGGGCTTTGCTTGCTGGAGATTAAGAATGTTATTGCTAGATCTGGTGAGGACCGTTTGTGGTCAGAGCTGAATTCGTCACGTACGTCGACAGTTTATATGTTTTTGACATGTTTAAGAATCGCTAGTTTTACCACGCTGGGTCGAAATTTAGTATCGTACGTGTAGAGGGTAAAGCTGTGTGGGTACTCCAAAGTAAGGGGATTTCGCTCTATAAAATTGAAAGAAGTAACACCATTAAGATTATTTTTATAGCAGTTACAAATTTTATTTTTTGAGTTAAGGTCGTCTGCTGCTATTATTTTGCTATTTAACGAGAAGATGTTGGCTACATCTTCTCTGTTTACTATTTTATTAGCATAGAGTGCGATTGTCATAAGGTTATTTTCAAGTTTTATGGCATGGGCTTCGGTAATTTTCAGCTCATTAGTATAGATTTATATACTGGGATTTGATGTTTTACAAACAAGGCTACTCCCTCAGAGGTTCTTTTGCTATTTCTGTTCTTTTTGTAACATTTATTACCTGCAGGAGTTTTCTGTCCATCTTTGTTAGTGAACCATGTTTCTCCATCTATGAGTATGTCTACGTCATATTTTTGGACATAAATGGGTAATTCGCGTATTTTTTTGTTCAGTTCATGAGCATTCCAATGGACAATATTGAGGTTATTATATTCTGACCTAATTTCATTCAACTTCTTGAGCAATTTGGGAAATTACTAAGACCCTATCCATACCTGCTTTACAGTTTTTGAGTCGATCTCTTGGCTTAGTAGTGAATATTAGTAACTTACTCAGGTCGCATAGTTGTTAATGTATTCGTGAGCATTGAGCACCTCCAGCAGCTGTTCGTGTCCGCTCGTTCATCGCTCGCTGTTTGTAAGCTGCATGTTTCCCCATGCTTTTTGTAACGGCTTTTTTGGCAGCAGTGTTGTTGGTGTCCCTGCTTGATGGTTGGGAGTAGGGGATATCCTTCCATATACTTTCATATGGACGACCCTCAGGACTTGGAAATCCTACCTCTGTAGATCAGCTTCAGTCTCAGTTGTGGTAAAATTGGTGAGGCATTTGAGGACTGCGTTGAGTGGTCTCTTCTCCCTGATGGTAAAAGTATGTTACTTTATTCCCTTTTTTGTAAAGTCCGTGCATAACGATTCAAGCCTAAAAAAAATTGGTGTGCTGAAAGACTAGCTTTCCTGTAGGATGCACAGTCGTATGTGATTTTGGGCCCTCTTATTTAAATTTTGGACGAATGCACGGATATCCAGGATTGTCTGGATAATAATTATTCGAGGTGGTCTTCTCGTCTTGTTTGCTGCAGATGCCTTTGTTTGTTGGCCGATATTGTTGGTTCCTTCTAAGTTTTCATTTGCGTCTGCAATCTCTTCGGAAAATTTATTGTATTTGTTTTGGTGGGTACTCCGGCTTGATGTTGAGTCATAATCTTCTTAGGGTCTAGCCTACCCGCCTGCATTGCTGTTTGCCTTTTTTTTGAGCTATCGACTGGCTAGAAGCTACTGGTATTTACTGGTATCACTTCTTATTCCCTGAGCTCAGAGTTGTCACTGCTTAGGCGCGCGCCACACGCCTTCATTCCCGGCGCACGCCAAACACTTTGGTCCGCATTTTCCAGAGCTGTACGGGGTTCACTGTAGCGGGGTCTGCCAGAGAGGGAGTCGGTGTTGGTTGGCTGCCAGAATTGCACGAGCGAACCTATCAGAGCCTGGTCATGATAACCCGCTCTCATTGGCAAAGATGGTAGCCCGAGTAATAGAGACGGGCATGTTTGCTTTATTGAGGAAAGGAAAAACTGTGTACACATCCTAAATCTCTAAGCACGTTTGCTGCGAATCGAGCTAGTGCAGAAATAAGTCTTATTTAATTATATTGAATAGCACACACGCGTGTGAGCAACAGTATGAAAATAAATTATACACAGTATACTTTTTTATTTATACGGCTTCCCCAAACGCGTACCTAATAAAAAGTGAAAGGCTAGAATTTATCTATTTTTCTAAGCAAAATCAAAAATTAAATTAATTTTTTAATTTTTCAAATTGAGTAATTTCAGATTAGAATTGGTAGAAATCGATCATTTAAAATTGAAGGGAATTGCAACTTTTTTATTTATAATTAAAAGCGTTCTAAATTAAATAATTTGAAAGAAAAAGGCTATTAAAATTTGATAATTTGAAATTTAAAACTGAATTAAATCTTCCAAATTCAAAGATTTTGAAATTCTAAAATTAAAAGTTTTCATTGGATATTAAAAATTATTTGGATATGAAAATTTTTTTTATTGGTAATGATTCTTAAAAATTTCAATTACAATTATAGTTTTCAAAATTTAACCTTTCTAGTCTAAAGGACACACATTTTTAATCTCGAATTGTTTACTTTTTAACACTTCGTTTAGAATTTTTTTTGCAAACTTCCATAATAAGTCAGATAATTTTGACTCATTACATTAAAAAAAGTACGATACAAGAGAGCGTAAAGATGAGTCCAATGTTTTTCGCAGTTGCAAAATTTTCAGCAATTCTATGCCTGGTTCTGGAAAAGTGATTGTCTTAATTTTTTAATGTTCTGAATTTATCCGAAAGATGTATAATTTGAAATTATTTAATTGCAAATCTTTGACACTGAAATTTGTGCAATTATGAATTCTTTAAATTTAAAAGTATAGGATTTCAAAGATATTAAAAACATAGAAAATTAGTTTCTCATGAAACTTAAACCACAAGAATTCATAATATCTAAATCTAAAAGCATAAAACTCAAATCTGATCAAAAATAATACAGAAAGTTTGGAAATATTTGAATACATGAGAATGTCAACTGGATAAGTTCCTATTTTTTCCAAATTATTTTTTTGAGAATTTTATGTAATTTAGGATGACTGTAGAGTAGGAATATGTCAAAGTAACTTCCCCTTATAACAAAAAAAATATATTTTTTAAATTATAAGAATGAAAAGTGAATCAGGAACTTTTGGTTTCCACGATCTAAGAGGCAGAAAACATTTGTTTAAATTTACGTTTTTATTGTAAATAATGGATATCTTTTTTTAAATTTTGTAAATCTTTTCCAAGTTTTAGAAAATATTCGAATCATTTTAAAATGTATTTAGAAGCTTATAAGAACTTACATAATTAATATAAAATTTGCAGAAGGAATCAAAATAAAATCACTAGAAAAAGAACAAACAACTTTAATACCAGATATTCGTTATCAAATTTCAAACAAAATCATTCTACCCTGTAAATAATTGTATCTTTTTTTATTTTTCATTTTTGATCGCTTGAACGACCAAATTCCCTTTCTTTTCTTTTATAATTTTTTCTTCTCTTTTATTTTTGTCATTATCAATCCAGAATCAAGAATACCACTCTTATCAAGGGAAAAAACAATAAGACGAAATAAGAAAAGGAAAACATTCGTACCGGCATGAAAAGCAACCAAACAAAGATGAATTTCACTCGCGAATGAAGTTTGGGTAAAAATTCAAACCCATCACAAACATTTCTTAAATAGCCGGTTGGGGTCAAAAGGTAAACCTCCAATAAAAATACCGGAAATATGCATTATAGACACATCAGAAATTCATAGCTAAATACAATTTATGATACTAGAATAACTCTTGTTTAACGTGTCAAAATCAGATGGTGATTATTTGTTACGCTTTTTTTTTTTTTAGTTTGATAATAATAAAAACTAAAAAAGAAGAAAGATATAACAAGGGAAAGAAGAGGCTTTGGATGGTTCCCTCCTTATATTTTTTTATTTTTATTTTTCTCAAAAAAAGGGAAAAAATTTTCTTTTCCTAACAAAAGTGTTGATTCTTTTTCAAATTGCAATAGGAACGTTTTTGGCTGATCTCCCAAATTTGTTTGTAACATTCTTGGTCTTATTTTCAGGAATGCCGCACATTAATCATGATGATTCTCAAGTGCGTAATTTTGCGCATCAGATTTAAAATAATGGATTTTAAACACTGTAATAGAACATGAAAAAATGATTATTTTGAATGACTTGGATAGTTTTCAGACATTATTTAAAAATACTTCAATTTTAATCTAAGTTGGAAGTCGTTTCATATTTATTGCTCCAAGTTTTATTTTATTATTCTTCAGAGCTTCCAATTAGAATCAAACATGTATGTTTTATGTTTTTAAAATGATTAACCTTTGAAGATTTAATATAATAGAAAAGTTTTAGTTCCTTTTACCGAAGCTGATCGTTCTCAAAGCCCAGTATCTCATAATTTTATGGTTTAAAAGATAGGATAAAAAAATCGTGTTTCACATGTGCGAAGGCTTGTCACTCAATAATAAAATTGCCATAAAAAATTATATCATCCCAGAATCATAAAAAGACATATCTCCTAAGTCAATATTTTTTTAACTGCAATAACGTAACACATTTCGTCGTTGCACATTTTCTATTATACTATTTTGAAAATCTTCCAGTCCGGTTTCCAGCCGGGTCTAAAACTGGTCTCAAAATATAATACCTAAAATCACTAGACATGTCAGTTAGTGAAAGTATTTTTGTGGATTACTAGGAGAATATCATTGGTCGAAATACGCACACATTTCCCTAAGACATCAGCAGGCTTTTGAGAAATGCAACCTTACCAACTTTACGGTCTGCACCTTTCCGGGACCTTGTCACTACATTTTAAAGCCAGGCTTTAGCCACTGCCTTGTCTGCGACAAATAGGAGAATCCTTGTATGGAAAAAGAAAGTCTTGTATTTTGGCCTCCAATTTGAGAACACTTCTTGGAGTGTCCTACAGGTGAAGTGCCTGAAGAACTCAAACTTTTTTGCAGTGAACCACAAGCCTAGGTAGCTCATGCCAGCCACCACAACGTCACCTTTTTCAAAATTATCTAAAGGATCTTTATAAAAATTAACCACTGAAGCCATTTTAAATGGTATACAAAAAATAGTATGAATTTTGAACTTTTTTGACATAACTTCAATTGTTTTAGAAATTTGACCAAAAAACGGAAGAACAAAAGTATGAAATGAACTTTAACTCTTTCTGACTATCTGCGCGCAAAGTATTACTCTGTTTGTTTTTGATTTGTTTAATTCTAATTGTAATATGTTTCTCAATTAACTTTTGTGGCTAGTGATTTAGAAAAAGGATATTCCTATCATTACTTAAATTTCTTGTGTAAATTGAAAATTTGCACAAAACCTAGAGCTCTGTCAACTAAATTCTTAATTATTGCACTTTTGTTTTGGAAAGGATGAGCAGAAAAGAACTTTAAAATTCTACAACTTTTCCAGAGGAACACACGACAAGGTATCGTCGATATACCGGAAAAAAGACAAAACAAAATCCGATTCCTTAAAAGCAAAAACTTCTAAATCTTCCATTACTATTTCTGCTAAAATCGGAGAAATGACTGAACTTATGGGAGTACCAAACTTCTGTCAATAAAAAGATCCATTAAATTTGAAATAAGTTGAGTTCATGATCAAAACTATCCCTGCGATAAAATCTGTTTGACATAATCTAGTACGAGTTTTTATATTATCCCATCTATTTAAAATTTCTTGTTTAACTAAATCAAGGGGTATACTCGGAAACATTGCAATAATATCTAAATAAATCATTATATAATCATCCGGAACCATTTTTCGAATAATAAATTTTTGAAATTCCCAGCTATTTTTTACATTGCATTTAGAAGTTGTGATAGAATCTTTGAGAATCAAATAAAAATTTTGTTCTAAAAATTTAGTGGGAGTATTAATGGTTGAAATAACTATTCTTGAGGGATAGCCATATGTGTGAATCTTTCTCAAACCATAACATCTGGCAAGAACTGTGTCTTCAGTATTAATATCAGTCCATCTTATATCTTTTTCCAGAAGTCCTTTTTAGCGGATCCTCATGAAATAATTCAAAATTATCAACAATAGAAAGCAAAATCTCCATATCCCCGACATAATCTGATTTTTGCATACAAACATTAATTCTGCCTTTATCAACACTGATGAAAACTATGCCAGGGTTGTTTCCGAAAAACTCCTGCGTCTATTAGTAGTATGGATCGTAAGATTTCTGAAAGTTTCATGATGAAGAAGAAGTTTTTCGGAAACAACCCTGATATAGTTTGCATCAGTGCTGATAAAGGCAGAATTACTGTTTGTATGCAAAAATCAGATTATATCAGACATCTTTTTATAGACAGTAGTTTGGTACTCCCATAGGTTCTGTCATTTCTCCGATTTTAGCAGAAATAATAATCGAAGCTTTAGACGTTTTTGCTTTTGAGCAATCGGATTTTGTTTTTCCTTTTTATTTTCGGCAAGTCGACGATACCTTGTTGTGTGTTCCTCTGGAAAAGTTGCAGATATTCATTGATGCTTTAAATGGCTTTCATTCAAAACTTCAATTTACTCATGAAATAGAGCAGAATAATAGAATCAGTTTTTTGGATATAGAAGTGATTAAGGGTCTCGGGATGGTAATTTCATTACCAATTGGTATAGAAAAAGTACATATTCAGGCAGAATTTTAAATTTCTTTCCTGCTCATCCTGTTCAAAACAAAATTGCAGTAATTAAGAAATTGGTTGAGAGAGCTCTAGGTTTGTCCCACTTTTCATTTAACTTTTGGTCAAATTTCTAAAACAATTGAACTTATGTTAAAAAAGTTAAAAATTTATACTATTTTTCGTATACCATTTAAAATGGATTCAGTGATTAACTTTTGTAAAGATCCTTTAGATAATTTTGAAAAGGTGATGTTGTTTCCAAGATCACTTGCAGGATCTGTAAGATGAATTATGTGGGACAGACTGGCAGACTTCTTAATACTAGCATAGACGAACACAAAAGTGATGTTAGTTTAGGGCGCTGTTATAAGAGT
>JAWWLR010223942.1:0-12384 GCA_035041075.1 Acraspis erinacei | reverse complement strand
CTTTATGAGGATCTACACTTGGGGTGAATGCTAGAGAGATTGATCAGCAACCTGTTTCGGAGCAGTGTTGCGGAATTCTAGATCAATCTAAAAACTCTATAATCCCTTCCTCACATTACTCTCTTCTCCGCCGAGTGAGTCACATCTACCCCGAAAGGGAAATGTATTAATGGTTTAATAATTAGCAGCGCGTAGAACTTTAAAAAAAATATTCGTATGGATATTTACACGAATTTTACCCTCAATTCAGATATAGCTAAAAACTGTATATGCACAACTTTGTTATTAGGACATAACATATGCTATAAAATGAGCCTCAAGCGAATAGCCCATGGCAAATAGTTTACGAGATATTTTATCCATCTCTCAATCGAGAGTGACAATGCGAGAAAACGTGTTGAGAAAATTTTGCGATTTAACGTTTTTTGTTAAAAACAAAAAACCAATTAAGGATTGCTCCGAAAATTTTTCAGGATATCGGAACCATCCAAATATTTTGAAATAAAGCTCTTGCTGATGCTAATTTGTTCCAGCATTGTAAAATTAGTTTTCAAAAATTGGTTGCTACCTATTTGTAGATTTCTTTTTTTAAATAGTTAGCTTCTGAGTATATATTGAAATCTAATCATTTTAGCAATGAGAATATAATCTGAAAAAATATCTTACATTTGCGTCTGATAGCTATTTCGACAAATCGTTTAATTTTTTATAAATTAGCTTCTGATGAAGTAACTGAAATTCTTCCCTTGACCTGATTTATGCTAAGTAAATATATGGATATCTGCGAAAAACTCGCTTAACGCCTTTTTCATGAGATAATGATCAATGTACCAGAGTATTAAACAAAATAAGACCAGTATATAAATGAGAGGCACTTTTAAATAAAATTCTTCATTGAAACATTAATCCGTGTTCTCACTTATTGCCAAAATGGGGAACTTTTGCACTTTAGTATTTACCCTGATGCTTATCTTCAATTTTATTGGTAAATATATTACTATAATATATCTATTATGAACATAAACTGTATAGGCATTATTAGGTCACTAATACATTTCGCTTTTACAGAAATAAATAAAAATTGCTTTTAAAATTTTGGTAGAAAATCATTTTCTTATTATCCAGACGACGTGGAGCACCTTCAGTAAATGCGATTATTTGTTTTTTGATAGAATTTATAAAACAAGCGCTTTTAAAATGAGTTCATCGAGTATTTTTCGAAAAGCGTCTTTCATTTCAGAAATAAAAAAAAAGCTTAAAAGAATTATTTTGTTATTTAAGTAGAATAGGACCACAAAAGCATCATTTTTTATTTGTACCAAAAACTTTTCTTCATTTACGGAAATTTTCTCAAGAATAAATATAATTTCTTTGCAATTATTTATTTCGCGTTTTCAAACGTAACCAATTTGTTTCTGTAATGCTGTTTCTTTTTTCTCTCAAGAATTATATCTTGACAAAAACAAATTCTTATCTAGCAACACTTGTAATTTCCATGCGCATAGTTCCATCTTTTTATATCAACAATAATATTATTAGCTATTAAATTGACCAGTGATATTACATATTAATGATTATTATTCAATTTATTCATTCTTCTTATTAAAACTACCTTTCTTTTGGGCTACTTTTACCCATATGGTTTATTTTAA
Source organism: Acraspis erinacei (assembly GCA_035041075.1). Classification (NCBI taxonomy): domain Eukaryota; kingdom Metazoa; phylum Arthropoda; class Insecta; order Hymenoptera; family Cynipidae; genus Acraspis; species Acraspis erinacei. The sequence continues at coordinate 10,732 of JAWWLR010223942.1, read as the reverse complement.
TCGGAAAATATCATTCTGAAGATGCTAATCATTTGCTTATGGTGATCAGATATTATTTTATGGATGAAAATAAATTCTACAGAAATTCTTTTTCAATGTGGAAGGAAATTTAGAAGATAAAATGACGTTCAGGCGATCTACGTGAGCTGTTTTTGGGAAGATTTAGAAAATATGTAGCTTTAGAGCCCAAGGTTTTTTTCTGAAAATCATTGTGACGAAATGTTGAATTCAACTTGTCACCAAAGCCAATTAACGTTTATTAACATTGCCCATATTAAATTAATAGCAACCGATATTTTTTTTAATGAGGTAAGTACAACAGTAAATTTTTGAGACCAGTTTTTTCTCAAATTAAAACTTCTATGTGCGGACCTTTGTTGATTAAAAAAAATTAACGGAGTTATAGCATTTTAAAAATAAAAACAAAATTGAAGAAAATGTCAAAACCTATTAAAACATGAAGACACAAAAGTTGTTCACTCAAGAAGGATGTAATTATTTGTTCTAAATAATTTTTAGATAGGATAAATACATTCTCTTTAAATCATAAAAAAATAAAAACAGTAAATTTTTCAAAACCGATATAAGACACAAGAAAATTACAAAAGCTATTCAAAAAAATATCTGCAGATTTTATATGCACTTTTGTTAGAAAATATATTAGTTACATAATTGCAAAAATATATAATTGTAGCACAAACTACAATAACATCTGCCAATTTACCTGCAAAAACCTTAAGCGTGTATGTGTAGCCTTAATTTGAATCGTAAAAATAACATGGAAAATTAACAAAATTAGATTCATAGAAAAACGAAACATGGTTCAATAATATATTAGAAAACAATTTTTTGTTGCTAATAGGATAGCCGGACAAAATGGAGTGCGAAGCACAAGATACGTGTTAGGAATCTGTTCATTAAACCCGAAGGAGCTTTAACAAAAGAGAATTTACAATTAACATGTTACAGTTTTTTTTCTATTTAAACAAAAAATACGCGTTCTTCAAAAAAATTATTATTTACAGATTTTTAGAACTTTTTTGGATGAGAAGCCTTTGTGAATTAATTTTCTTCAAAGCTTCTGTCGATTATCTTAAAATTTAATTTTATATTCCTAATTTTATGTTTTACATTTAAAACTCAAACTACGCCTTTCATCAAAAAACAACACAGAAAAATATTGTGCTCTTTTTTGTTTAGAATTGTTGCTAAATTAAAATGTTTTGATGGGGTTGGGTCAATCGACCCGAAAATTCGTGACGTAGAGATAGTATAACAATTTAAATTATGCGTTTACAAACAATTTCGATTATTTAACAATAAAATGTATAAGTAAGGGCATTGTAAAGTTATTATATTAACAGATTATCTTGCATAATTTTGATTGAATCGCCTTTTAGAGGCTACAAATTTTTATTTTTAAGTCCCAAATAATTTAAATTTCCTTTTGAACTAGTCATAAATCAGGTAAACAATATGAATTTAAAATGATTGAGCATATTAAATTGTGATCTAATGCGGTTTTTGATGCCTTAAAAAACAGGGCGAGTTCGAGAAGAACCTATTTCTGACTAGCCATTGGCTAGAGTTTAAAGAACGAACGGTTGTGTATATTCAAATAAACGGAGTTACTATTGCATATTTTTTGCTACTTGAAAGAAATCTAATCCTATGATTCATCTTACAGAGTTAACTTTACAGTTTGAATGTTTACCTAATGGCGAACCTATTGGTGGCATTCCTCGTGGCGATGCATCCTCTTCTTCTGACCGACAACAATCTCCTGCAGAAAAAGCTCTTCCTGCAAGGTCGATGTTTCCTCCTGTCAGGTACACAGCTCCACCCACCAGGCTTACTTTTTCTGATGGAAGGGAATATAATCTCGGCCCACTTCAATTTCTTCGGATCACTTCCTGTAGAAACCCGCATCGGCCATACGAGCTTCGAAGGTACACTTTTCGAGCGGATAAAAGAATTAAATTAATCGAAGGACGGAGCTTTAGGCCAATGCCAGCAGAAGAAAAAATTGTATTATCATCAATTGATGGTGACGTATTTGCTATATTGGAAAGTAGCAATGTTCTTGCTGGAATAAATAGATATGACCCTCAAAAGAAACGTACAAGGCGGGTTAAAATAAACATGGAGAGCGGTAGGAGTACCCCATTGACCAGAGAAGAAATTATAGAAGTTCCAGTAGGCTCCGCACGTCCAATTACAACGAATTTTAGAATAGAGCGTGTAAACAACATTGATTGACAAGTTATTAATTTGAAAATAAGCTACTTATAGTAGCCGTTAGTCATATCTGTACTTAGTGTTACTACAAATCTTTTAAGTCAATTTTAGTATTTTTTCAACTAAAAAGATATCTTTAGGCTCTTCTTTTAATAAATGAAAACCAACATTGTATTCAATTCTGTGCAATTGTTAAGAGAACTTGTTTGAATAATATCCTTTTGCAATGGACATATTGTACACAGATCTTTCTCAAAATAGTAAGCTAAATGCATCTTCTCAATTGTTATACCCAATTTTTCAGATTTTGATGGCTGCTGTAAGTATAAAAAGAATTCTAATGTTTATCAAGATTTCATGCAAACAATATGAATTTTTTTCCAGATCTTAAAGACAATTTTTCTTAAAAATTTACAAGTTGTAAAATATTTTAGCAAAACTGAACTCAACAGATTGTTTTTAAAGATGGATGGTTAAGATGAAATTGCTTCCCAATCAATATGTCATTGTTGGCCTAGAAAATTATAAAGAGAATTTTTTTATTATTCCAAACCATGAAATTTAGTAAAGCAATAGCAAAAACCCGTTCATGATTTTTTTTGCAACAATAGAAATTTATCATTGGTTTGTCTTGCATTAAAAATATACAAGGTCAATTAACAAAATTCATATCTCCTAAACTATTAGTCCTACGTTTTTCGCTAAACTCTTATTTTGATACTCACTTTAATCTCTACGATGCCTGTGATTGGCCAGTGCGCCCCACCGTTTTCTTACTAAAACAAAACCTTTAGTAAGCTCAGGACCACTGAAGTTTAGCTAGTAACATCTTGAGCTGTTTTAAAACGACGCAGGGATAACAGCATCGTCCCAAAATTCGTAAAATTAACAAACAATTTGGGAACATCCAAATCCAAATCAATTCTGCATAATAGAAGTTTGCTCCTCTTAAAAGAAAGAATGCAACACATCAAATTTCTCTTGCTCACTACCTCCAAAAAGTATTACATCTTCATCTTTTCCTATCAAACAATCTCAGATTTGACATTTGGTCTACATTGGACCGCATATCATTTGACCAATCCCAACGGATTAAAGGCCTTTTCACTCTCAAACAAAAATTAAAATTTGACAAATTACTTCCACTGAAAGATTTCATCGAGGCATTGCGCGCATTGGCTTCTTTGAAATGTTCAAAAGATAAATTGGGAAGAGCTTCTCGTCTTCCTGCTCAAAGTACGACACTTTGCTTGATTTTTTGACGCCCTTGGAAGCCGTTGAAAATTCGGAGTTTGTTTCCAACAGCAAGTCCAAGGCACGACCAGACAACAACAACAACAAGATTTATAAAAAAGGTAATTCGACACATGGTCATAATGCTGTCATGAAAAAAGCGGTCTGTACTCATTTCCATCAGAAGAATATTAAGTAGCTGAGAGATATGGTAAGGCAAAATGGATTATATTTCAACTGTCTGGGTAAGCATTACATAAAATCCTGTGGTTCTAATAATCGATGCCAATTATGTAATCGTTTGCATCAAACCTTGCTGCACGCCTCCTGGAACGAATCCAATACTGAGTCCAGATCCATTGAGAACTATGTATTACTAGAGTTGTAACTTAGATTTATCTTGGTAAATGTAGAGTCCTAGAGTTCTAACTAGCGTTCTCTAACCGCTCAGCAGACATTGTTTGGTTGTATTTCATCAGGACTCATGCCTCATGCGTCTAGTCAACGTCAACTATCGATTGGGGGTTTACAAAGCACTGTATACCATGAAAACTTACCGTTGTTTCGTAGCTTTTTTGTTCAGGAGGATACACCTGCAAATATGTCTCGATCTAGTATGTCCGAGGAAGAGTGTGAGAAGCTGTTTATCTCCACTTAGCAAAGCAGCTGCGAAGGTGACTATATCGTGCGCCTTCCACTCAAAGACCGCTCAATGGAGTTGGGACATTCTCTAGCGGTGGCTCAACGCGCTCTTTTTCACATAGAGAGGCGTTTTCCGAGGGACCCGGAACTGCGCAAGGCTTGCGCAAATGTCATCTAGGAATATGCGCAACTCGGAGAGATCGAGTTGGTTACGAAGGTCGAGGACCTTCTACCAATTTCTGGATACTATCTCCTACATCATTGCCTACTCAAACAGAGTAGTTGAAGCACAAAACTACGGGTGGTATACAACGCTTAGTGACGATAAGAGACAGGACTGTATCTGAATGATTTACTCCATCCGGGCCCAAAACTTTAAGCGGAATTGGCTGATGTGATTCTGCGGTAGCGCAGATACGCACTCGTTTTTCATGGCGGACATCGAGAAGATGTTTCTTCGCATCGGAATCAATGCGCAGGATCACACTTTTCGAAAGTTTCTATGGAGATAGTCTTCCACAGAGGAGATTCATTCCTTTATGTTGAAGACCGTGAGCTTCGGCTTCACATCATTGCACTACCTGACGACACGAACTCTTTATCAACTTTCTGAGGATGAGGGTGACGATTACCCTCTCGCTACTGATCTCTTAAGAAAAGAGATATATGTCGACGACGTGATGTCAGGAGGCGACTCCACGGCGGAGGCTCGAGAAAAAGATCGAAAAGTCGACTAAATTCGTGGGAGCTGATCGAAAACTACGAGAAATATTTTCTGCAAGCATCAGCCAAAGATTTTAAAATAGACCGTCATCATGCGGATCAGCAGATTCAATGCAAATTTAATCCGCAAGAATCTCCACCTATGGTGGACTTTGGAAGGCCCCAGTTCGTTCCGTCAAACACCATATTCTGCGAGTTTTTGGTGATACCACCCTCACTATCGAGGAAATGACAACGTTCCCCGCTCAGGTAGAAGCCTGTCTGAACTCGAGACCATACACTCGTTTAAGGAAGACCCTAGTGATCTTGTCGCCTCAGCATCAGCTCAGTTTCTCGTTGCATCTCCTCTACACATTGTACCGGAATCTTCTCTTCTTAATAATACGCTCACTCCGTCTGCGCTTTGGCAACTCCTGGCGAAGAAGTATCAGACTTTCTGGAAGAGATGATCTTCCGAATATCTGCACGAACTACAACTTCGTTCAAAATGGCACAAACAGTAACATCCCGTAAAGGTCGGATATCTTGTACTGGTAGTACATGAGAAAGTGTCTCCTACAAAATGTCCTCTGGCCCGGATAATTATGGTTCATCCAGGCTCTGATGGTCAATTAAATCGACCTGTTGTAAAACTTGTTAAACTTCCTGTTTCTGTTTCAGATTCAACATGAATTTTTTTCTGTTCACAGATACCTCTGTCAGGGTAGGCGCATACATTATGAGGATCAGTACGACCACTTTTGTCGGCCCCACGATGGATGTGTTGATTTGGATATTCGTTATATGTCAAGAAGTTCGGTGTAATGTTGAAGATATCAACGAGATCTTCTTTCTTCCGAGGTTTCGGGTGGCTTTGAGTCCTTCCACGGCCCTGACTCTCTTCTCGTGCACCTGCTCGTCCACTATACAAGAGTCCTGGTGTCGGGCGAGGGGAGATTCAGTACCGTCTACCCACGGTTCGGGTTACCACGCCTATGTTACGCTTGTATCTATTTTCTTGTATTTGTGGCATTGTGGTTTTTTTCATTTTTTTATAAATAACAAAATTGCGACTGACTTTCTCTTAGTATCTTTGGTCAGTGACTGCAGGTACAATAAACTTCTTCTTTAATGTTAAAACTGTGTTAAGTACTCGAGATCCCTACCGTATCGTGATCTTAAGAACTACTTATAATGTAGATTCATACGTATGCTATTTAACATAATTTCTGAATAAATGATCTCTTCTAGTCATCATGATTCATTTGTAGTCATTTTTAGCATTAAAACCCTTTATTTAAACTAACCCCTCTACCAATTTCTGCCGTCCGTTTATGTCAAACTGTGTCCTTACCTTCCCCCTCGTTATTCTTCCCCAATCTATTTTCACCTTTTCATGGCGATGTTCTGGTTATTTTCCGGGTTTTCCGGGTCGATCCTATTTCTTTCTATTCTTCACTATTTCGTCTCCCTGCCCTGTCCATCTTCCCATTATATAAACGGTTTGACTGAGCCAAAAATGTGCACCATCAGGCTGTCCTTGCCAACCTTTTCCCAATATTGATCCCTTTTGTTGTCACTATTCTGCATGCAGAATAGTTTCTAACCTGAATCCATAAACAACGTAACCTGCGTACTGCGTAGCTACTGTCAGTAGGGTGCTACCTCACCCTGCTGTCGAACTCTTCCGTGCTTCCATCCCTTGCTTATATCTCCCTCTCCTCTCTTTGGCCTCTACTCGGCTGCACAGGTCTCCCACCCTGTTTCTCACGCTAAACAAACCAAGCACTTAGCCTACATACAAAGTCTCAATCTCCCAAAATATTCGGCAGCTTTTCACTGTAATTCTTTTCAACATACGAACCCTCTGTGCAAAACCATCTCACATACTCTTCCCATGAAGTTACCCCAAATTCCACTGCAAAATGACTACGATTAGCATGACTCAATTATCTCTACCTAACACTTTCATTCGATCAGCCAAGGTAAAAGTACTGAAATTTGCCGCATTAGAAACTAAATGTCTGGCGTTATCTGAATGTGTTCCGCAGTATGTTGACAAATCTCTTTGTTTCTAAAACTTTTGTTGTCTCGAAATAACATTGCTTAGGAGCAAAACATATCATCAAAAAGCTGATATCAAAAACTTAATATAATTACGCGTTAAACAAATTGAGCTGGGACAGGGATATTATTCCTTATTATAGATAAACATTTAGGAAACCTTAAATATTAAATACGCGAAAAATTTGTTAGAATAAATTACTAGCCAGGAGAACTCTGTCTTAAAATATTAGTATGGATGTGCTTTTAAAGCTTTAGAAGTTCTGGGCTGAGTTCTTGACCAAATTTTGGTTGAAAAACGAATAGAGAAAATCGCAAACATTTTTTGAAACCATTTATATTAATTTTTACGCTGGGTTAAAATATAGGTAAGAACTCAATCTGCATCTTTAGGAAAAAGTATGGTTAAGACCGCAAGAAAAATGTTTAAGTTGTAATAAACAATAATATTTTTCCACGGTCATAGCTTGTAGAGTAATTCTGTCAAATCGGTATTAAAATTTATTTAAATAATATAATTTTGCAATGAACATAAGGCGCAAATAAGTATTGGTTTTACCAAATTTTTCAGTTTTGTTGGCAGCCGTAATTATAAAAAGATTTAATGTTTATAACAATTTCATATAAAAAATGTTTAATTTTTTATGAAATCTTAAACATCCTTTTTCCTGAAAATGCCCAATATGGTAGATATTTCAGTCAAATTGCACCCAACTGATTTCCTCTAGAAAATCTGAATGTTTAGGAAAACAGCGTTTCCCCATACCTATGATATTTTTGGATTGCCCAATTAAAGAAAGAAGTGTTTTATGATTTCAGACCTTACAATTTAAGAATCCAATTGCAAAACCCTGCTAACGAATTTTTTGCAAGAATGCAATTCATCATCCTTTGTCTTTCTTGAAAAACGTACTTACTTATTTTATACTCTGAAAAAAAAAATTCTAATAAAACGTTCACATTCTCTCCATCTCTCAATCCATAGTGACAATACTAGCAAGCTTGATGCACAAATTTTGAAATTTCAAAGTACGCGGTCAGATTTGCAACAAAAAGTAAACTGAGATAATTATACTCGTTTATTTAACAAAAATACCAATTTTTCATTGCATGAAATTTTAATTCGATTATTTTCGTCCAGAATTTGTAAATATATATTTCTAAAAAGCTAAATTCTTGCATCCATCGACCCTAAGCTTCCAAACATATAGGTTAATTTTCCAAAATTCAAGATGGCGATGTCTAATATGGCGGCTAAAAGCCAAATTTTCTTTCTATTCCTAACTGTCCGTATTAGAGCATTATTTTCAAGTCAATTCTTATAAATGTATGTATATAGAGGTGTTGGGAACTCGCTGATCACGAATTCGAAATCATATTTTCAAAATTCATTATGGCGGATCCAATATTAAATTTTAAAACAAAATATGAAAAATCCCGACTTCTATAGAATTTCGCCGATAGGGGTTTTTGGAGCTGCTTATGACGAATAGCTGATCATATTTCCTAAATTCAAAATAAAGAATTCAATATGGCTGCCAAAAGTTACAGAAACATTCCGATTTTGATAAAGATTCGGACATGGGGGTTTTATTCTCTGCTGATAACGAATTTGCACTCAGATTTCCTAAACTCAAGATGTTAGATCCAATACAGCGACCGAAAGTTACTAAGCCTTTCCCATTATGATAAAAATTGGCACATGGGGGTTTTTGAGGATTCTGGTGACGAATCCGTGATCATATTTTGTTACGAGTTGGCTTACGATTAGAAACAAAGAAATAGTGAAATCCGAGGAGTCGATCTAGGTAATATTTAATCCTGAATGATACTTATTTCACTATGACATTTACTCGGATTCATCATCAGCGACCCCAAATATCTGCATGTGCGAATTTAAAAAAAATCGGAAAGTTTCAGTAACTTTTGGAAGCCAGATTTGATCCGCCATCTTGAATTTCGAAAATGTGATGACGGATTCGTGATCAGTGGAACCAAGAAACCCCATGTGTGAATTTTTACGGAAATGTCAATATTCCAATTATTTTTGGCAGTTTTATTCGACCCGCCAACTTAAATTTAAAATGTCTGATTGCGGATTTCGTAGTTGGCGAACACAAAAAACCCTATTTACTTGCATTTATGGAAATTTATTTGCAAATATACTCTAATACAGAAAATTAGGAATAAAAAAATGTATTTTAGCCGCCATATTGGACATCGCCATCTTGTGTTCCGGAAAACTAACCTATAGGTTTTTAAGTATTTGTTGATAATTAAGAATTTTAGCGATATGAATATAAACTGAAAAAATCTCTTACATTTTTGTTGGAAAGCTATTGAGCAAAATCGTGTAATTTTTTATAAATTATCTTCTTTTGAAGTAACTAAATTTTTGCCTTGGTCTGATTTATGATAAATAAATATATGAATATCAGAAAAACAAACTCAACGCTTTTCTTCATTAGGTAATGATCAAGATACTCAAGTATTAAACACAATAACGTCTGCATGTAAACCAAAGACTCTGTTAATTAAAATTCTACATTAAAATATTTATCGATTCCTCCCTCTTTGAAAAAATGGAGATCGTTTACACTCTATTGTTTATCTTGACGCTCATCCTGAATTTGATTGGTAAATATAATACTATACTGTGTTTATTATATTTAAAAGCGTTTTTATAAAGTTCGTATACATACACGCTTAACATTTTTTTATAAACTAATCCATTGTTATATTACAAATAACATGATAAATGGCTTATAGTTGAGCCAATAAGATCGGACAGAGTTTGGCCCAAATCGGGGTATCTGGATGGGGCCAGACTCGAAATGAAATGCGATACCCAATCAGGACCCAAGCGCTGCGCCCAGATAGATAACCCTGTCTGACCCCGATTGGGCCCATATTAATTTATTTTTATTATTCTCAATTAAAACTGATTTTCAACTAAAATAATATTAAAAAAGTACATTTTACTCTTAAACTGAAATTTGAGCACATTCGTGTATGATAAACTATTTACGTATTTTGCAACATATTTTGCTTTCAATTTCTAAATTTAAGTTCCCGTCATTTTCTGTATTGAAATTAAATGTAGAATGTGGTCTTCAACACGTAACTCGGGAATATTTTTAAGTGCATGATGCTTTCGCACTGGTTTTCTGCTCGCTATTGTCATTTTTTCTTACTTATTGTTTCACTTTTTCAATGATTAATTAAAATATTTTTGATATTTGACACTTCTCGATGAAACTTGAGAGACTTGGAAATAACCCACTTTAGGCACCGAAAATAATAGGGCGCCATCTACTGTCAAGATTGGCTGTTAATCCGGTGTCTAGACGGGGTCCAATTTAACATCCAGAAAATTGTCTGCCCTACCTGGCCCAAGTCGGAAATATAACAAATATTTGGAACACTTCATAAGATATATATGGTATGCATAATATCCATTCCGCTTTGATCGAAATCAATAGCAATTCCCTGCATGGTTAATTTTATTCGCAAAATATTGTTATTAAGATAATAATTATTATTTTCTTATACTCAGCCAATATTATTTTATAGATGAAAATGGATTTTATAGAAATTATTTTTCAATTTCCGCTCGAAATTAATGCTGCGCCATTAAAATAAAAACAGTTCAAAAGATAAAATGACCTACAATCCGCTTATATTAAGTTTATATGCCTGGATTATTTAGGCAATACGTGGATACAAAGTCCAAGGTCTTTTCAGAAAAACTATCATTACGAAATCTTCGGTTCAACTCGTCGCACAGTGGTCTGGAATAGGAATTTACTGTTCATAATCGCCCACAGGTCGTATTTCTTAACCGATTTAAAAG
>JAWWLR010223920.1:0-12384 GCA_035041075.1 Acraspis erinacei | reverse complement strand
ATATCACTTTAATTTAATTAATTATAATATTAACATTATTATATATAATAGTATTAATATTAATATTCTACATCTGAAAAAACATAACCTCAAAATCGAAACCTGGAAACATTAAAATCCCAACTTATTGGTTTTATTTGAAATCGGATCGAGATATAAATAGAACCGCCGAAGTTTTCCGACCGGCAGTCGTGCACCTTCGAGTTTCCAAATTCAGAAGAGGAGCAATCGGTTGCGCGCGCTGCACACGGACATAGACCCGTCGTAGTATTGGAGTGAATGCGGTTTTAGATCAAGGATCACTTGTTTCATTTCAGTTGTGTTACGTGGTCTTAGAAAGAACTCGAATGTGTGTTTATATAGAATATTACAATACTCCAAGTTTTACAATGAGGAATATTTTTAGTTTCTTAGAATATACGAGAAACTAAATCTTCAATCAACTTTTAATTATGCTTGTCCTTTAATTAAATTTGATTTATTTGCATACTATTGTTTTTATTGTTTTTCATTGCAAAAAACATTCAATCAACTATTTGTGTTTCTATTTGTGTTTCTGTTATGCGTTAGTAGTTGATTTGAGCGAAAGGAATCGGAATTTGTCAATAATTAATATTTTTGGCAAAAAATAGGTCTTCTCGATGGAAAATTTATCTTTTTGGATAAAAATTGAAGGGTCCGCGTTCTAATTCTGTTAACCGAACAAGAGTGATTTTTTATACAATTTATTGTTATTATTAATAATATTCTCTTAGAAAAATGTCAAAAAATTGCTGTTTTAAAAAAATTCGCTTTTAGTCAAATTTTTAATTAAATTAAGTTAAGTAATTAATTATAGTAAAGAAAATTAATTTTTAAAACAATTTATTATTATTATTGATAATATTATTTTTGAATAATGCTAGAAAGTTGCGGTTTTTATCTGAAATTTTTTTCTCTGTTCTAAGTTTCAATTAAAGTGAGTAAATAATGAGTTCAAGTTAACAAAACTAATTGTTTAAACAATTTAGTATCATTGTTAATAATATTCTCTTTGCTTGATCGGTAGAATGTTGCGGTATTTTTCTGAAATATTCAACAGTTTGTCTATTTTTCAATAGGCGTGACTTAATAATTATTTAGGTTTAGCAAAAATAATTGTTTAAACAAATTATTATTTTTATGAGTATCTTAATCTATAGCAATATCTGAATGTTGGAGTTAGTTCGGAAATTTTTACCTTTCTGTCGTTTTTCACTTAGTGACATAATAATTAATGAATGTTAAAAAAAAGTTGTTTAAACAATTTCATATTTTTTATAACTACATTTTCTTAGATATTTGCCACATTTTCCTAGATATGTGTAATTTAATTGTAACTAAAATTTGATTAAATTAAAAAATATATAATTAAAATTAAATCAAAATTTTCAATGGATTTGTTTAGCGATTGGGAAAAGAGCTAAAATAATTCACTTAAGATAACAAAACTATTTGAAAAATATTTTTTGTTGTGGTTGACTTATTATTTCTTCATAAAGAGAAACGCGATGCACAGCTAAAGAATTTAGGAAAAAGCGTCACTTTCTAGCACTTTTCTAAGAAATGATAGTTAAAAATCATACTAAATTGTTTAACCAACTTTTTTTAAACTTTCGTTAATTATTACCTCAATAAGTGAAAAAGGAAGAAAGGTAAAAATTGCCGAAAAACCGCAACTATCAAGTACAGTACAAGTCAGATAACTTGCCATCCGATAAGTGTACACTCCCCTTCAAACTTTCCCACACGTACGGCACTCGCATTATTTTGGTTCCCCCACTACGTTCGCTATTTTATTCATGACTGGAGGGGGCATCCGATAAGTCCGCAATTCCTCGAATTTTCCGCCCCTACAGCCCCGAAAATGGATAGTTATCTAACTTGTACTGTATTGATATAGATGAAGATAGTCATAAACAATAACAATTTGCTACAATTATTTTTGCTGATTTTAAATAATTATTAAGTCACGCCTAATGAAAATTTGAGTAAAAGTGAATTTTTTTAGAAACTGAAATTTTTTAGCATTTTTCTAAGCGAATATTATTAACAATAATAATAAATGGTTTGAACAATCACTTTTGTTCACATTGATGAACTATCACTTCCGGCTAATTGCAAATTTGACAAATGGAAATTTTTTGAAAAAACCGCGTCTTTCTAACTCCCTTCTGTGAGAAAATGGCTAAAAAGAATAGTGAATTATTTAAACAATTTTTGTGAACATCTTATTATCAGTATGCAATTGTCCTTTATGTGCCAGAAACAATTTGCATGAAAAAAACCCACCAAAAATTCATAATTAGCGCAAAAATCTTGCAAACCCCATTTTTTAACTTATGGGGCTTTTTGGCACCCTATCAAACAGAATTTTGGGTCCTGATGGACCCAAAATTAATTCAATTCCTCACACAAGAATCTAAGTATTTGGTTTAAAAATCCCTCACTTCCTCCAGTACCTTTCTCATCAATTCCCATATTTCCCTGAGTTAAAGTTTTGAGTTGTTAAGTCTGAGTTGTAGCTTGTCAGTCTTGGGTTGTGAGTTGCGGACTGTGAGTTGAGGCCTGACATGTGAATTGTCGAATGTGAGTATTCTGTTTTGAATTGAGACTTGTTGGCTAGGAGTTGTGAGTTATGATTTCCTCCACTTCTCCTAGGACCTTTATCCTCAATTTCCATATTTCCCTGTGTTGAAAGTTGTGAGTTGTAGATTTTGAGTTTTGGGTTGTGAGTTAAAAGTTTTGGACTGAGTTGTGAGTTGTGTTATGTGAGTAGTGAATTGTGAGTTGAGAGTTGTGTGCTCTGAGTTGTATGTTACGATTAAGCAGTTTTTGTCACTTCCCCTTCTTGGGAAAAGTACAATCTCGGACCGACACACACTTAGAGGAAAATATGAAGGTTTCTGTCCAGGTCTACGAAACCCTAAAAATTCTTAAGACTCGAGAAAATTCCAATAAGGGCGAAGGACTAAAGAATACTTTGTTACCTATATGAGCACAATACACGATTCTACGCTGTACATGTAAGGAACAGAGATCCTGTTCATTTGAGTCTACGAAGAAGAGTTCGCCATCACGATAGAATGCAACTTCTGTATACCCACTGGCGTTGACAACTTCTTCAAGCCTGAGGGACGAAATTGATTTCAATTATGCAAAAGAGGTATGAACAAATTTAAAATCCAGGGTTGCTATAGTTGAGGGAATTCCGGAAAGTCCGGGAATTTTCGATAAGCTGAAGTTGAAGTTCAAGGGTCATTCGCAACTTACGAGAGGATAATATTTCTAATAATTTATAAACTTAGGGAGGGTTTAAAATTTTATTTATTTATTTTTGGAAATACAAGCTTTATGTCAGAGTAATTTGTTTGTTGAGATTTCAACTATTTTGGTTAAAAATTAGCAAGCTAGTTGACAATTTACTATTTTGTTGAAAATTCGTCTTTATGTAAATTTTCTCTGTTTTTCAGTTAAAAATGGAAATCTGCTTTGAAATATTAATATTAATAATTAAAAGTTTATTTCGATTTCACTTACTTTTCTGATAAACGGTCTCTTGTGTTATTTCGTTAGTTGTACGGTCCTGGTTTGGGGTTCTACTAAAAAAAGTTATCTGTATATTCACAAATTTATGTCGTTAGTAGAAAATTCATTTTTTTATGGTTGAATCGGATTTTTTAAAAAGTGAAATTACAAGTATCCTATTTATTACGGTGGACTTTTTTTTAGTTTTGTTAAAAAACTTTTTTTCAGTAAATTAGTCTTCCATTCCAACTATTTATTATTTTGCATTTCATAACCCATTATTTTTGTTTAAACACTTTTCTTTAGTTTAAAGCTTAACTATTTTGTTAAAAATTCGTTTTTTAAATTAAACCTCTCCTTTTCTTATTAAAATTCAATTTTTTTAACCAAAAATTAAACTATTCCACAGTTTTGTTAAAAATATATGTATTTTGATAAAATGTCATATTTTTGGTAGAAAACTGATCTTCCTTTTAGGAAATTTATATTTTTGGTGGAAAATTTAAATATTCTGTTAAAATTGGATTTTTTGTTTATTGAAAACTTTTTTTTTTTACTAAAAATTTTAATGTTTCATTTTGTTTGTAATAATAAAATTTGTATAAAGATTCAACCATTTTAAATCAAATTGATTTGTTTTAAGTAGTATATTTTTAATGGTAGTAGATTTGTTTTTAAGTATAAAGTGAACATTTTTAAATGGAAACTGTTTAATTATTTTCTCTTAAAAATTCATCTTTTTGTCAGACATTCAAATATTTAGTTAAAAATTCATATATCTCTTTGGTTTATAAATTTATCTGTTATGATAGGTATTTTATATTCAAAAGAAAATTCAAACATTTGTTAATATAAAATTAAAAGATTTTTATGACATTTAAAAAAAATTATGATTTTAGTTTAAAATTTTAATTGTTTACTGCTAATTCAAAATCTCGGTTGAAAATTTACTTTTCAGTAGAAAATTTGTATTTTAGCTTGGATTCAACTAATCCAGTTTGTTTCAAAAAATGTCTTCTATACTTCAGAGTTCATGTATTTTTTTAAAATGAACCTTTAGTTTTGGGTTGATACTTCATCCTTTTGGTAAAAAATTCCTTACTTATTGAAAAATTGTTCGCTTCTTTTTTATAAAAAATAATTTTTAATACTAAAATTGTAACTATCTAATTTTTGCTTTTTTTTATTTTTTTTTAGTTGCACATTTAAGTGTTTAGTTTAAAACTGATACTTCTTGTTGAAAACTTACAAATCGGTGTTAAAATTGAAACTTTTGGGTAGATATTTCGCTTTTCGCTTTAAGATTAATTGATTTTATTGGAAATCACCTTTTAATTTAAAAATGTATATCTTTGTGTTGAAAACTAACCTTCTAGGTGAAAATTTAATCTTTTTAGTTGTATTTTTAAAATTTTTTTGTTGGAAAAATTAATCATTGGATGAAAAGACATTTTTTTTGTTCAAATCTATCCTTTTTAATACAGATTCAACTATCTTGTGGAAAATTCACGTACTTTGAATAAAATGTTCTTTTTTTTGAAAAAAAAATATATTTTTGCTTGAAAATTCATTAATTTTATTGAATCTTTAATTATTTTGTTAAAAAGTTGTTTTTTTAATTGAAAATTTTTTTTTTAACTTAAAATTTAACTTTCTTATGTTATATTCATCATGAGATCGACCTTTTCAGTACTGTATTCTGGTCATTTTTTTACTTAAAATTTTTCATATTCCTCTAGTGAAATACTTATTATCATTGGTTAATAATTTTTAATTATTTAAACCAATGGAATTAATTAAATTTTGTGTTCGACATTTTTTTTTCTTAAAATTATTACGTAAGGTCTAGTGAAATATTTAATAAAATTGGATAATTAATTTTTAATTGTTTAAAGAAGTGTAATTTGTTTAAATAATTTCGTTTCGAATTTTTTTTCAATTAAAATTATTACTGTGGGTCTAGAGGAATATTTATAAATATTGGTTCATTGAGTTTTACTTACGGAAACAAGTTATTACTTTGATAGTATTATTAGTTGAAAATAAATAATAATTTATTCAGTCAGAAATTGAAAAAATATTTGACAATAAATTTATGTCATTTAATGAAAATAAACTGTCAGTTCAACGAATTTTATAAAAAAAACAATTTTTTACACAAATGGGATTTTTTTAAATAATTAAAAATTAACTTACCAATTTTGTTTAATATCCCACAAGATTAATAGCTTTAATGTTCATTACAAAATTGTTTTAAAAATAAAATTAACAAAAGAATTTTGAGAAATATTCCACTAAAGAAATATTAATAATTTTTAATAAAAACATTTATTTAAACAAATTCTATTGGTTTAAACAATTGAAAATTAATTAATTAATATTAATAAATATTCCACCAGACCAATAGTGATAATTTGTAAGGGAAAACTAATTTTTGCCAAAAAATTATTTAAACAAATTCCGCTTGATTAAAAAATTATGAACCAATGTTCCTCAATATTCCATTGTACTAAAAGTAATAATTTGTATGGGAAAACGAATTTTCGAAAAATAATGATAATTTAAATAATAGTTAATTAATTAATCATTAATTTAAATAATAATTTTAAGTAAAAAATACCAGAATACAATGTTAAAAGGGCAGATTTCATGAAAAATTTACATTTTTGTGTTAAGGGTAGTTTTCAGGTACTCATGGGGGCCTTTTATGGGTGTAAAACCCATGTGTTTTGATACATGAAATTCTTTGTTAAATAATTCTCTGCAGGCCCCCATACTTTCCCTTCACATATTTTCAAACTCTAAAACATTATTCTAGAAACTCAAAAAAGCCATTTTTCCCCATGCATATTATATGGGAAACTTCAAGTCAAAACCGGCACCTATTAAAATAAACAATAAAAAATAAATAAAAATTGGGGAATTCCTTTTTCGAATTTGGAATAAAATGGGATGGTCGTTGCCCTCTAGAATGGAAAATAATTTTGCCATGCATTTTTGGGTCACCCCTTTTTTTGAAAATCAATTTTTCATCAAATTTAACATTTTTGGTTGAAACTTAATATATTTTGTTTGATGATTCAATTATTTCATAAAAAAAATCGTTTTCCAAAATTATAAATTAATTGTTCAACGGAAAATGTAAACATTGCGTTGTAAATTAATCTTTTGTGGTCGAAAATTATTTCTCTCTTCTGTAGAAAATTAATTTTCTAGGTTAAAAATAAATTTCATTTGGTTAAAGATTAATTTTTTAAACTGATTATTTCACTATTCTATGCGTTTTGTTGAAACTTCGCCTTTTTTGGTATAAAATGATCTACTTATTCGAAAATTCATCTTTTTGGTTTGATTTTAATTTTTCGCTAGAAAATTTATTTTTTTCTATATAAAGTGCATCTTTTACTAAAGAAACTCAATTTTTTGATATTAATTCATTTTATGTTTGAAAATAATTAACTTTAACAAAAAAAAATATTTTTGTTTGAAATAAAAAGAAATTTTTGAACCAAAATAATCACTATTCTAGTTTTACTCGAATATTTTTTTCTTCGTTTATTATGTTGCAAAACTCTTGATTTGGGTTGAAAATTGACAGTTTTAAATAAAAATGTAATTATTCCATTTTTGTTTAAGAATTTACATTTTTGAGTAAATTGCATTACCTAGGAGATCATTCTTTAATAAAATTTATTTCTCTCCGAATTTAACTATTTAAATTTGGTGTGAAAAGTTCATGCCTTTTTTCTTGGTTTAAAAATATACCTTTCTATAACAATCCAGTATTTAATTTCAAAACTTTTCCTTTTGGTTAAAAATTAACCTATTTCGAAAAATCTATTTCTTTTGGTTAAACTTTTAATTTAAGTGATAGTGTCCAACTTTTTTGTTGTTGCAAATTGGATCCTTGTGGCCTCAAATTTATTTATTTTTCGATTGAAAAGTTAACTCTTCTCCTGATTTTTTTAAAATTGAAAATTCATTTTTTGTGAATGATGTGACATTTTAAGTTACGTTGAAAACTACTTTTCTTATTAAAATCCAACTATTTGGTTAATACATAATCTAATTTGTTTGATCATTCAACTCTTTTGTCAAAAGTTTGTTTTTAAAATTAAAAATAAGTTTCGGCTACTGTCGAAAATTAATTTTTCATACTAAAAGGGTAACTATTTAATTTTTTGTTTTCTTTTTATATATTTTTTTTGTTAAACATTTATTTATTTTATTGAAAACTAATACTTTTTGTTGAACAGTTACAGACTGTTGTTGAAATTTAAATTTTTTTGTGGAAATTTCGCTTTTTGCCTTTAAAATTAATTTTCTTTAAAAATTTTCATTCTAAAGTTATTTTACGATTTTTTGGGTCAAACATGCATTGTTTTATTTGAAAATTTCTCTACTTGGATAAAAATGTGACTGTTTTACTAAAAAGTCATATTTTTTGTTTGAAAATTTTTCCTCTTTTTTCCTCTAGGTTGAATTTTATCTTTTTGATTGAAAATTAATTTCCTTGGTCCAAAAGTCAATTTTTTATTTAAATTCAACCGTTTCCAATACCGATTCAACTGTATTGTGGAAAATTTATTTTCTTTCACCAAAATATTCCTTTTCTGTACAAACTTTATATTTTTTGTTGGAAATTCATAATTAAATATTTAATCATTTTGTTAACTTAAAATTTAACTTTCTTATTTTTTTAAAAATCCATCTGTTTTGTCCAGGACCACATTATTTGCTTGCGGATTAATTTCTTTGGTTTAGAATTTAAATATTTTACTGAAAATTCGTTTTTACATTGAAAAATATTCTTTTCAACCGATAATTTAAATATTACATGCATTTTTGTTTAAATTCATTTGCTTCATTAAATTTGAACTAATTGGTCGGAACGTTATATACTTTGTTTGATGATGCAATTATTTTGTAAAAAATATCGTTATCTAAAATTGAAAATTAATCTTTTAAATTGGAAATGTAAATATTTCGTTACAAACTAATTTTGTTAGAAAATTATTTTTCCACTATCTGATTGAAAATTGATGCCTTTTGTTGAAAGTTCGTTTTTTGGGTAGAAAATGAGTTACATGCTGGAAAATTCATGACCGTGTTAAATTTTAATTAATTGTTATTGATTAAATTTTGCTTTGAAAACAAATAATTTTAATTAAAAAACAGCTTTTGTTTTAAATAAAAATAAAACTGTTAAATAAAATGGTCTCTATTCCAGTTTTACCTACACATTTTTTTTCTAATTTATTTTTCTACACTTTTAATTTTTATATTGATAATACAACAGTTTTATTGGACATTTTTTGTTCTTTATTAAAAATAATTATTTTTATCAAATTTCAGTATTTTAGTTTAACAATTCTTTCTTTGTTTGAAAATTAATCTATTTTGAAACTTCTTTTTCTTTTTGTTTAAAATTCATGTATTTTTGGTTTAAATTGTAATTTAAGGTATAAGTTCAAACTCTTTTTTGCAAACCGCATCATTGTTACTTCAAATTTATTTATTTTTTGATTAAAAAGTTAGATATTTGAGTGAATTTGTTTTAAACTGACAAATAATGTTTTAGCGATTGATGTGACTTTTTAAGTTTCGTTGGAAGTTCCTTTTCGTATTAAAATTCAAATATTTGGTTGACACATAATCTAATTTGTTTGAAGACTCAACTGATTTGTCAAAAATTTGGTTTTTAAAATTAAAAATATGTTAATTCTACTGTCCAGAATTAATCTGGTTTGTTAAAGTTTTTACTATTTGCTTAAAATTGCATTTAATTTGTGTATTTTTTTTTAATTGATAATTTTATTATTCTATTTTAAGTTAAAAATTTATATTTTTATCTGAAAATTGGTGTATTTTGGCCAAAGTTCGTCTTTTTAGGAAAAATTAATCGTCGGGTTTAAAAAATAAACTTCTTGGCTAAAAACTAATTTTTTTGTTGAAAATGTATTACCATTCTCTAACGTAATTTCTGGATGGGCTCTCGTAAAAATCTGTATGACATTTGTATCTGAAAATCTCAAAAATAAATCTAAAAAGAAAACTTTTTGGAGTATTATTATTGATTACTTGGTTTGAAGTTGTTTTTTATATTTAAAAAAATGTATAATTATCAGGAAAACTGAAAAAAATAATCAGAAAAATGCAGGGAATATCGAGAGGGGGATTTTGTAGCAACCCTGTAAATATTCAATTAATTGTTAACTAAAACCTAGTTTTAGGAAGGGATATAAAATTTATTTAATAAAATTGCAGAATGTTGACAAAAATTGAAACCAATAATATTTACAACAATTTCGGCCTGCGCCCCGAGCCGCTCGGTTGCGAGGGGCTGGGTGGCGAACTGCGCGGTAAGTTCCGTTCCCAATCGGATGGTATGTTGGGTGGAATGTTGGATTGCCAGTCGTGTGGCCAGCCGTGTGGCCAGCCGTACTGCCCGCTGGGTTTGCAAATTCCCGAACCGAGAAATGCGCCGAAAGCGCAAATCGAGAGTACAATAATCATCTCTCACAAAAAAAAAACTTTTTGATTAAATATTTTTGTAAAAACTGTCAAAAAGAAGGGAATTCAATACGAATTTATACCGTCTGGTCTTGCAAAGAAAGGTGGGACGGATGAATAATAATCCCTTCCATTTGCAACCTCTCCGCCAATCAAATGTCCAAGATTTTCTCTATTCATCCTAAAAAGGGAAAGAACTAGACCACATGGAAGAATCGAATCGTATTATGTACCAATGATTTCCTGGTGTCATTTTTTAAACAATGCTACTTGTGTTTCCGCAAATTTCCAAAAATGGAAGACAACAGCTAGTGCCGCAAGCAAATGTTTGAAAGATGTGTAGGCTGAAATGGTATACCACGGAATGATTTTAGAAATTCAAAAAGATGTCAATATTAGGATGAAGATCAAAAAATTTTAATTTTGAAATATCCGGTATACAAGACACATGTTCCTTATAATCTCCTGAAATCCTTTTGAATCTTTTGAAGTTCCTTAAAGCTTCATGCAAATCGATGAAATCCTTTCAGAAAGCCCAGAAATTTTTTTTTGATATTTTCGCAAAATTATCGCAAAAATCTTCAATTGTTTTAAATATTTCATAATCCGTAGAAATCCCAATAAGGCCTTTTAAATTTTAATGAATTTGATTTATTATCTAATGTTTTACAGAAGTTAATTGAAATTTTTTATAATATTTTCAATATATCTTATGCCATGTATACTAGGGCGGTCAAAAAATTTTTTTCTTCTAATTTGCATGTGTACCCCTTAGAAATTTGTTCAAATTCACAGAAAAATAAGGGCATTTTTTATTTTGAAAAAAATTATATTTAGAGGTGTCGCAAGCCCCGTGAAGTTTAACAGGCATTTTCCATAAGAAAGAAATAACTTTTTGTCATTCTTATTCATAATCGTTAATAGTATTTCAAACGAGTAAAACTCGGCACGTCTCTTCGAAATTAACCATAGAATACGAATTAAATATCACTTTTCAAATACCAAAACAATAAGACTGATTTATGGGGTTCCAAAAAACCCCATTACTGAAGAAATGGGTTTTGTGAGTTCTTGGCGCTAATTATGACTTTTTCACTATTTTTTTGAAAATTATCTCTGGCACTAATAATTAGATGTTCACATAAAATTTCTAAACAATTTATTATTATTCTTAGCCATTTTCTCATAGTTAGAAAGACGCCGTTTTTTCAAAAAAATTTCACTTGTTCAATTTTTAGTTACCAGAGAGTAAGAGTTCATCATTGTTAAAAAGAGTGATTGTTTCAACAATTTATTTTTATAGTTAACAATATTCTGTGAGAAAAATGCTACAAAAATTCCAGTTAAAAGAAAATCTAATTTTTTATTAAGATAATTTATGTAATTAATTGGAGTCAAGAAATTTAATTGTTTAAACAATTTATTATTACGATTAATAATATTATATTTGTATAATACTATAAAGATGAGGTTTTTTTCATAAATCTCTGGCTTTTTGTCCCATTTTCAATTTTATTGAGGTAATAATGAATTCTAGTTAACAAAAATAATTGTTTAAATAATTTATTATCATTGTTAATAATATTATCTTCGCTTAACTGGTAGAATGTTGTGGTTTTTTTCTGCAATTTTCAAGTTGTTGTCTATTTTCCATGAGGCGTGACTTAATAATTAATTTAATTTTGCAAAAAAAATTTTAAACAAATTACTATTGTTTAAATATTTTTTTTATATTATTTATATTTTATTTATATATTTATTTTATATTTATATATTATTTTTTCGTATTTATTTCTTTTTAATATTAATGAAAGTTTACAAACCAGTTGTTTAAATATTTTTATATTCTTTTTAAATACATTTTCTTAGATAAGTTCTAGAAAGTGGCGTTTTTTTCTAAAATCTTTACCTTTCCATCGTTTTTTTATTTATGAAGAAATAATAAGTCAACCACAACAAAAATGATTTTTGACATAGTATTGTTGTTTCAAGTAAATTATTTTCGCTCTTTTCCAAATGCTTAAAAACATAAATTGAAAATTTTAATTTCAATTTAATTTAATTTATATATATTTTTTTAATTTAATCAAATATTAATTCAAATTTTAACTTCATTTTAAGTTTAGTTTAAAATTGTAATGAAATAAAAAATTGTATTTTTATTTCAGAAAAATATATTCACAAAACAGAAAGAGATGATTTAAAATGTCGTTTTCTCTAATGTTTATTTATTAATTGTTAATAGCAAAGCAGGCTTAGCAAAGTTAAATATTTTATTAAAAAAACGCAACTTTCTCGCAATCATCTAGGAGAAGATAGTTATAA
>JAWWLR010223841.1:0-12390 GCA_035041075.1 Acraspis erinacei | reverse complement strand
TGGATGCCGAGCGGATATAAATGAGAGTTATGCAGGGATATAAGCGCGAGAGGATATAACTGCGGTTTCAGTGTATTTTTTAAATACATTTTTGAACCAAACGGTTGTTATTTTTAAACAAAAATATGAAATTTTGTTTACCGGAGGTGAGATGAATTTTTAACTAAAATTATGAATCTTTAAACAAACAACTGATTTTTTAACGAAGGAGATCAACTTTCAACCAAGTAGTTAAATTTTCAATCAGAAAAAATGTTCATCAGCAGCAAAAAGATGCATCCTCTTAAGAAATTTGTTTATCAAAAGAGTTGGATTTTTCGACAAAAACGTTCGTTATTTTTCAACCAACTAGTTGAACTTTTCTAACAAAATAGTTGAATATTTGACAAAATATACGAATTTTTAAATCAAATGCTGGAAGTTTCATATCGAAAATATTAATTTTTAACAGAAAAAGTTCGTTTTCAACCAAATAACAATGAAAGTTAATTTTCAAGCTTATACTTTTATTTTTAGTTTATACTTTCACCAAAATAGTTAAATTTATCACAGAATACATGAATTTTCAACCAAATTGTTGTACTTTCGTGCCAAAAATACTAATTTAAAAAAAGGTAATTTTGAACCAAGCAGTTGAATTTTTTATCATCTTCAAACCAAAAGGGCGAATTTTCAACAACAGAGTTAAATTTCTAACAAAACAGTTTTTTTTTAACGAGATAGTTCATTTTTCTAAAAAAAATAAGACGCATTTAAAACAAAATAATTAAATTTTCTACCAAAAAGATGAATTTTCAACTAAAATTTTGAATCTTTAACCAAACAACTGAATTTTGAACAAATGAGGTAAAATTTCAACCAAGTAGTTAAATTTTCAACCAGAAAAGACAAATTAAAAAAAAGGTGACCGCTGAACTGGGAAATGACAGTGAATTTATTTTTTGATAGGAGATTTGACCAATTTTAGAAGAAAAATTTGTCCAATCGTAATGCGTTATTCGAAAATAACAAAATTTTCTATTATAAATTTTTATTTTTAAGCTTACATTCTTAATTTAAAGAATTTTAAAATGCAGTATTGGAAGACTTAAACATTGAAAATTAAAAGCGTCTGAAATTGAATATTTTGGATGAAAAAAATGTTATTTGATCAACTGTAAATATAAATGCATTATTTATATTAAAAATTTAACTGTACTTGAATTATCAAAAAGTTCCAGAGTTCAGCGTCAAAAATATACACTGTTTCAATTGAAAAGCCTTAGTAAAAAAATGTAAATCATTTGAAATTGAATTGTGTGTAATAGAAAGCCTTGAATCGTTAAAATGTCAAGGTGCTTTTAAGCTTTAAACGTTATAATTTTGATGTATAAATAAAATAAAATAAAACTTTTTAAGAATTGTAAAAGGCTTCAAAAGAAATAGCTTATAATCCATGGAAATTCTATGGACTTCAAAGTAAATTAGAATATTGATCAAAGTTCTCTAAAAATAAAAACGTTCAAATCCCTATAAATCTTTGAAATCCTTTAATCTTTTGAAATTCTTCGTATTACTTGTAAATCCTTTTAAATCTTTGAAATCGCTAGGTATCCCTTCAAATTTTATTCTATTTATTTTCCAAAGTTCTTTTAAATCAAAAGTTGAAATCCTTTAATCTTGTGAAATTCCTGGAAATAACTTAAAACCCTTTAAGATCTCTGAAATCGCTAGAAATAATTTTTAATTTAATTTGATTTATTTTCAAAGTTCACTAGAAATATCTTGTATCTTTGGACATGCTACAAGGTTCTTTGAACTCCCAGGAAATCTCTTGAAATCCCACGAAATGTTTAGAAATCTTTAAACTGCCGTACAATTTTTATGAAATTTGACGAATTTGCTTACAATCTATGGAAATTCTATTGAATCTAAATTAAATTAAACTATTGATTAAGGTTCTATAAATAAAACTGCTTAAATTCCTAAAAAAATTAAATTCCTTAATATTGTGAAATTTCTTAAAATGTCTTAAAATCCCTTGAACTTGTTGAAATCAATAGGAATCCCTTAAAATTTAATCTAATGTGATTTATTTTTGACGTTTCACTAGAAATAGCTTGAAATCCTGCAAAGTTCTTTGAAATCCCTTCAAAAGTTGGAAATCTCTGGAAATCCTGTCTATTTCCTTAAAATCTTCTGATATGTTTGGCAATCTTTAAAATTTCGTGAAAATTTGGTGAAAATTAACGAAAGTGCTTAAAATCCTTAGAAATTGCATGGAATTTAAATTAATTCCTTAAAATACCTTTATTACCTATATTTTCCAAAGTTAACTAGAAATATCTCGAAATATTTGAAAATCCTTTAGAAATACCTTAAAATACCAGGAAATGATTGGAAATCCTTAAAATGCCCGGAAATTATGGGAAATATTTAAAATCCTTTAAATTTTCCCAAAATATTTCGAAATTCCTTGAAATCCGCAAAAATATTTTTAAATTTGTTGAGAACCGATGAAATTGCTGGAAATGAACAAAGTTGAAATTCTCTGAAATTCCTTCCAATTTATCGAAACCCTACGTTAAGTAAATAAATAATTCATGTTTAATTTCTCTATTTTTTACATTAAATTTTTCACTATTTTAACATTCTGTATTATTATTTTAATAATTTTAGTCAATTTAGAAAAGTGATTTTTACTTTATCTACAGTCGCAGATTTTTCATATTATTTCAGTTTACTCTAATTAAATCATAATTTATTGTTGAATTTTTATTATTTTTCATTATGATAAAAACGTAGTGCAATTTTTTTGCTCTGTGAGATTTTTTCTACTGACTTAAATTCGATGAAGATTCGCCATTTCAATTTAAAATTCATCTCTGGTTTAAAATGTAACTTCTTTGTTGAAAATCAATTTTTTTAAAGAAAAATTCAAATATTCCAGTAGAAAATTTGACTATTTTTCTGAAAATCACTTTTTTCCCAAATAGGATTTTTATCATTAAACTTAACTATTCTATTTTTGGTTAAAAATTATATTTTTTATTTAGAAATTAAACTATTTGTTTGAAAATGTATGTACTTTGTGAATAATTCTCCTTCTTTTGTAGAAAAGTAATCCTTTTGGTTGAAAATTGATCTTTTATATTTCAAAATTCAACGATTTGGTTGAAAATTTGTCTGTTTAATTGAAAATTAATCTATTTCGTTGAAAATTTACATATTTCGTTTAAAAAAATCGATTTTGAATGGAAAATTATCTTTTTCTTTTCAAGTTAATCTTCTTGTTAAAAAATTCTTCTTTTCGGTTACTAATTCAAGTATTCTAGTTAAATATTTAACATTTTAGTTGGAAATTTATCTTTTATGTTGGAGATTAAATTATTTGATAGAAAATTAAACTTCTTTGATAAAAATTCATCTTTCTTTGGTTGAAGATTCATAGTTTTAATTAAAAATTAATTTCTTTAATTGAACACTCATTTTTGACTAAATATTTAATTATTTAATTTTGGGTTGAAAATTGATCTCTTTTCCTTGAAAATTCGTATTTTTTGACAGAAATTAATCTTCTTTGTTGAAAATTAAGTTTTTTACTAAAAAATTCAATGATCCTAGTTAAATATTCATCAATTACAATTTATTTGTTTGGTTGAAGATTTAGGATTTTAATTAAAAATTAATTTCTATTATTGAATATGTAACTATTTTGCTTAAAATCCCTTTTGGATGTTAAGATTTAGATTTTTAACAGAAAAAATTAAAAGTTAACCTCTTCTGTTAAAAATTAATTTTTGTAATTGAAGATTCATAATTTTAATTAAAAATTCCTTTCTGTGGTTGAAATGTGAGCTATTTAATTGAAAACTTCTTTTTATTTTGAGTGGAAAGGAATATTTTTTGTCGAATATTTAACTTTTTAGTTGAAATTTTGTTTATTCTTTGGCTTAAAATTACTTTGTTTTGAAACTGAAAATAAATAGTTATTCCAGTTGAAGATTCCATAATTTTAAATAAAAATTCATCTCTTTGGTTGAAGATTGATTCTTTGACTATGATTAAATTATTCAATTTTTGGTTGAAAAAATTATCTTTTTAGTTGAAAATTCATATTTTTTGTTAGAAGTTAGTATTCTGGGTTGAAAATTCATCTTTTTTAAATCAAAAATTGAATTATTCTTGTAAAAGATTCATCATTTTAGTTGAAAATTCATCTTTCTGGTTTAAAATTCAACTATACCTGTTAAAGATGTACAATTTTAGTTGAAAACTCATCACTTTGTTTGAAAATGTAACTATTTTTTTTAAATTTAGCTTTTGTTCTTGTTGAAAGCAATTTCTTTAACTGAAAATATAACTTATTCCAATTGAATATTCCGTAGTTTTTGGTTGAAAATTTATCTGTTTCATATAACATTAGTTTTTTAACTTAAAATTTAATTACTTAAGTTTGGTTGACATTTGATCTTTTTTATTGTAAAAAAATAAATTTTTTGTTAAAAATTCAACTATTTCAGTTGAAGATGCATTCATTCAGTTGGAAACTCATATTTTTGGTTTAAAGTTTAACTATTCCAGTTGAAGGTTTATCATTATTTAAAAATTCAACAGTTAGGTTGACAATCGAACTATTTTTTTGAAAATCTGTTTTTTGTTTGTTTAAAATACATTTTTTCAACTGAAAGTTTAACTATTCTATTTTTGGTTCAAATATGTTATTTTTTAGTGAGAAATTTAAGTATTTGTTTAAAAATTAATTAATTAATGCTTTTAGCAGCAAATATAGACACGTTACTTTTGTTTGACAGGGCAAATTGAAAAACTTAACCGGGAAATGATGGTTTTTCTGGAATTTCGAAAAAATCACAAGAAATTCATTATAGGAAAATCATTATATTTTTTTAATTAAATTTTTTCTCAAAAAAGATATTTTCCTTCGTTCTGCTTTTTCCTTAAGCTACTAGAGAGATCGAAAGAAAAATCCTTTTTCAGAAATGCACTTATTATTTGGCAGTCTTTACAAGTCTAATTTATCAAAGAATCTGTTTTATCATCAGAGAATAACAGAAATTCTTAGTCTTTTCAGACTAGATGGAATTATAAATTAAAAATTTGTTTAATTAAGTTTTTTTCTGAAAAAAGATCTTCTTCGCTTCGCTGGGAAGGAGCGAAGAGAAGATATTTTTTTAGACAAAATTGAATTTTAAAAAATCTTAAATAATAACTCCATCTAGTCTGAAAAGACATTAAGAATTTCTGTTATTCTCTGATGATAATACAGATTCCTTGAAAAATGATTATAGACCTATACTAAATTTCCTATAATATTTTTTGTAAGGGGGGATTACAAGGTATTGTAAAAAAATGGCATGGGATTGGAAAGGATTGAATGAGATTGCATAATATTGCAGAGAGAGAGAGAGAGAGAGAGAGAGAGAGTGTACACCAGATTACAAGAGTAATTAACCCCTTGTTTAAATTTCAGATAAAGATTATTCTTTGTGTTTATTTTTGTATTTAAAAAAATATAGGAATGCCGAATCCACCGTTGGCCGGAATGGGAATGGGAATAAACAACAGCCCCTTTGGTTCTCGAGCAACGTCCTACGCTACAACATCAGGAAGTGGACAATCACCTACTCAGCAGCAACAAATCCATCCACATTCTCGATCCCAGAGTCCAATGGCGACAATATCTCGTTGTCAATCTCCCACACATTCAGCCTTTTCTCCATTACCGGGCGTTCCAACGGGAACGACTGCTCATCAGACCAGGCTTCATCAGACAATGTTTGGAAATATTTTAGGACAATCTCCAAATAGTCCCTGTGGAAGCTACAATAGTATGCAATTTCAGGATATAGGAACAACTCCGAGCAAGCCAGTTTATCCTGAAATTTGTCTCGATCATGTTTGGACCGAAAACGCTGGCACCACAAAGTTAGTGTTCTAAAGTGTTCTAAAGATTTGAAAAATCGTATTTTCTCTCTTTATTATTAATAATAACTTTTATTCAGGATTGCTACAATATCGCAATTTCTACATTCTTCTAGGTGTAAAAGCAACAACACACCCAGAAGATTAATAATCTTAATGCAAAGAAATTTTGCTTCAAATATATTTTAAACACTTTTTAGTTGTATTTTTCAATTTAAAAAATGGTAAATAAATTTTCAGGCACAGAAATGGATTTTCAATTAAAATGATGAATCTTCAAACAAAAAAATTGATTTTTAACAAAATAGTTAGTTCAATTTTCAACCGAAAAGATGAATTTTCTATCAAGAACAAAAAAAACGAATTTTCAACTAAACAGTTTTTTTCAACCAAAGAAAGGAATACTTAACAAAAAATAGAATAGTTAAATTATCTACAAGTCAGAGAATTTTTTAGCGAAAAAATTACATTTCTATTAAAAAAGGTAAATTTTTAACCAAAAATGGAATAGTTAAAGTAAATTTTCAACTAAAACGATAAATTTTCTACAAAAAATAAAATAGTTAAATTTTCTGTTAGTAAAATACATGTTCTACGAAAAAGGAAACGACTTGTCAACAAAATAGTTAAATTTGTTTCCGAAGAAATTAACTTTTAACCAATAAGATGAAGCTTCAACTAATGAGAGTACTGTTCTACCAAGAAAGGCGGATTTTCAACAAATACTGTAATTTTCACTTAAAATAGACATATTTTCAACTAGAAATGGAATAGTTAAATTTTCAGTTTCAATTGTCGAATAAGATAAATTTTCGTAAATAGATCAATTTTCAAGCAATTAGATATTTTCACTTTGCCAAATATTTGCATTTTTTAAAGGAATTTTCAATAAACTACAGCCATTTTAAATCAAGTATTTGAATTTTCACCTGAAAAAGTTAAATTTGTAACCAAACATGTACAGATTAAATTTTCAGTTAAGACAGTTTTCAACTAGAAAGCATAATTTTTAAACTAAATAATTAAAAAATTGCAACTCAAGGTATCAAATAAACACAACATCAACCAAATAAATCAATTTTTAAAAAAGTATTTCCACTCACAACTGAGTATTTGAATTTTCAGCCAAAAAAGATGAACTCTCAAAGAGAAATGTAGTCATTGATATTTTACTAAAAAATGATTTTAATTTTATACCAAAAATAGTTGAATTCAATATAAAAAGGATGAATTTGATACAAAATGGTTTGAATCCTCAGGAAAAACAGATTATTTTTTAAATAAATATTTGCGATTAATAACCATAATAATAACATTAACTTCAACTTTAGTTTATCGAAAATTCCCTAACTCTGTCATGTTTTGCCTGGCATATTCCCTGACTTGTTGGAATTACCTGACCGGTAGCAACTCTGTAATTTAAAAAACGTATACATTTATTTCAGTCTAGAAGGTTTTTTCATAAATATATGTATTAATCATGCTATATATTTGTTTAAAAAATTAATGCTTTAAATTCTCTTAAATGCTCTGTTTTAGCTTAAATGCTTTTTTGGTAGAAAATTAATCTTCTTGGTTAAAAATTCATCGTTTTGCTTGAAAATTCAAGAGTATGAAACTTTTTCTCTCTCTTGTCTAATAAATCTTAGCTGAAAATTCATTTTTTTACATTAAGCTAATTATTTAAATTACTTAATTAAATATAATAACTCATATAAATGTGGTTAACACTGTAACATAAAATATAAAATATAGTTGTTAATAGAAAATTAATTTTTGTAGTTGAAAATGTTTCGTTTTTGGTTCATGATTCTTTATTTTAATTTTAAATTCATCTCTGGTTGAAAACTGAGCTATTCTGTTCAAAATTCGTTTTTTCTTTGGCTGAAACCAAATTTTTATTCACTGGAAATTTAACTATTTCAGTTGAATCTGTAACTAATTTGTTGATTTTTTTGTTCATTGAAAATTAATTTTTCTTAAAGTGAAAATGTAATTATTCCAGTTGAATATTGTGTCATTCTAATTAAAAATTTACCTCTCTGGTTAAACATTAATTTTCTTAACTGAAAAATTAACTTCAATTTTTGGTTGAAAGTTCATCCTTTTGGTTTGAAATTGAACTGTTCCAGTTGAAAACATCTCTTTGTTTCCAAAATATAACTATTTAAAATTTTTTTGGTTACAAATTATTTTCTTAAAGTAAAAATCTATTATTTTAATTGGATATTCCATCATCTTAGTTAAAAAGCCATCTCTTTGGTTGAAGATTAATTTTTTCAAAAATTTAACTATTCAATTTTTGGTTTATAATTAATTTTTTTTGTTGGACATTCAACTATTTAAGTTAAGGACTCATAATTTTAGTTCAAAATTTATCTTTTTTGTTTAAAATTCAACTATTTGTTTTAATTATTTCTTTTAGATTAGTCTCTTGATCTTTTTGTTTAACAAATAATCTGCTTGTTTGAAAATTCATCTTTTTGATTGTAAATTTAAGTATTCCAAGAAAATATTCAGTTTTTTTGTTAAAAATTCATCTTTTTTATTTAAAATTCATCGATTAGACTTGACAATTCATAATTTTAGGTGAAAATTCATCTCTTTGGTTACAATTTTTTTATTTTCTTGCTAGAAAATTAATTTTTTAAACTGAAAAATTAATTATCCTTTTTTTATCAAAATTATCTTTTTTAGTTCAAAATTCAACTCTGGTTGAAAACTGGCCTTTTTTTTTAGTTTAAAATTCATGTATTTTTTAAGAAGTCTCTTTTGATCTTTTTGTTTGAAAATTAATCTTTATGTATTTTGTTGAGAAGTTGAAAATACATCTTTTCAGTTAAAATAAAACTACTTGGATGAAAGTTAAACTATTCTGTTAAAACTGCATCTGTCTGGTTGAAAATTCATCTATTTTGCTTAAAATTCATCTTTTGGTAGAAAATTAATTTTCTTCATTGAAAATTCATCTTTGTATGTCAAAAAACCAGCAATTTTGTAAAAAAATCAACTTTTTTGTTAAAAGCATCTCTTTTGGTCAAAAACTCAACTCTTTTGTGTAAAATGAAGTTTTTAACTGAAATATGAACTATTCGATTTTTTGTATGTTTTTAGTATTATTTAATTTGTCAGAGCTTTCTAAATTAAAAATATTAACTATGAAATATTATACCTGGATTACACTTGGCAAAAACCTGGAATTCTCAGGTAATTTCTTTCCAGGATTGTATAGACATCCTGATAGTTTCTTAAATTGCATTTTGGCAAATTAGTGATTATTATTTATCTTTCTTTTTTTTCAGAGACGTAATTGCTGGTCGGAGTTCAAAAGTGTTTTTGACTTCAGATCTAGTCGGACAAAGCTACTTGGCATACTTGGTTCCAAATAGAGGCCAAATATTTTTGGTGCGCCTTGAAAAGGCAAACAAACAACAGCAGATTATTTTTGGCATGGTGACCAGCTTTATGGCTAAAGATGCTCTCAATTTACCCGTTAGTATATTTCATATTTTCATCTAAAAATATAAGTTTGACTATGAGTAACAAATTAATAACTAGTTACATTTTTTCAGCAGCAATACTATAAAAATGGTTACTTCTTTAGTTAATTTTGAAATTTACCCCTTACGATAAAATATCATAGAAAATTTCGGTTTCGGCACACAATTATATTCCTATAATACGTTTCTTATATTTTTTTTCGCGATTCTATAACAATCATAAGAAAATCAGTAAAGAAATGAATAATGTTAAAGTATTGATCGAATTGACACAAAAAATAGAGAAATTAAAAAATGATATTGAGGCTTTTCAAAGAATTTCAAGAGATTGAAAAAAATATTTCCAAATTTCCAAAGATTTCAGGCGGTTTCTAGATCATTAAATTCTAGAGAATGAAATTTCAAGGGATTTCTAGCATATTCCAATGATTTTAAGGAATTTTGAGGTATTTCAAGTAATTTCGCAAGATTTAAAGGATTTTTCTTGCATCTCCAAGGATTTTAAGGGATTTTAAAGACGTTTGCTTTTAATGGATTTTTACGATTTCCAAATATTTCAAGGTACTTAGAGAAAATTCTAAAAAACTGAAGGGAATAAATTAAATTTTATATCCAGAGATTTTTAGGGATTTCAGTAATTTCAAGGAACACAGAGAAATCCAAATAATTGTATTGGATTGTAAATATTTTAAGTTATTTTAAATGATTCCAAAGAATTACAAAAGATTTAATCCAAGGATTTTTAAGGTATTTCAAGGCATCGAAATATTTATAGTGATTTGAAAGATTTTTTGTCTGTTTAGAACTTTATCGAATAAGTTTAATTTGATTTATATTTCAAGAATATCAATTAATTTCTACTTATTTTGGTGGATTTGTATGATTTCCAAAAATTTTATGGGACCTCCAAGTATTTCAGTGATTTTAGGTGATTTTACAAATTTGAAGGCATTTCAACGGATTTATAGAGAACTCTAAGGAATATATTTAATTTATTTTATTTTAAACGAGTTTAAAGGAATTTTAAATCAGTTCTAGAGAATTTTAGGGAATAAATTAAATTTTATTTCAAGAGATTTCTACGGATTTCAATAATTTCAAATTTTGAAGGTTTTTGAATGAATTTAAAGAAATTTCACAAATTTTGAGGGATTTAAAAGAATTTCCATAGATTTTAAGAGATTTTAAAGATTTCTAGAGATTTGAACTATATTTTACAAATCTTCAATTAACAAGTTTAATTTATATTCAAGAGATTTTAAATTATTTGTACAATTTCATGGAATTTTAATGTATTTCCACTAATTTATAGGTAACTGTTGGGAATAAATTAAATCGTGTTTGAAGTATTTGAAACAATTTAGTAAAATCGTAAAAAATTTCAAAGAATTTCAAAGAATGTTTGAGGATTTCCGAAGATCTTAAGGGATTTTAAGTGAATGATATTTCAAGTGATTTTCAGTTATTTTAAGTCATTCCACAATTTTTAAAGGATTTTATTCAATTTTCAAAGATTTCGTGGGATTTTAAAGATTTCTAAAGAATTGAACGATTTTCTTTCTTTAGAAAACTTTAATGAATAAGTTTAATTTAATTTATATCTTAGGGATTTTAAATGATTTCTGTGTATATTATTTCTACTTATTTCAAAAGATTTTTACGATTTCCAGAGATTTCAAGAGGTTTTAATGTATTTCAACCAATTTCTAGATTATAGGTTTTATTCATTTTTCTTTGGGAATACATACAATTTTATTTAAAAGATTTCAGAGAATTTGGTCAGATTTCCAAAATTTTAAGGGATTTTAAAGAATTTGTTAGGATTGTCAAAGGTCTTAGGGGATTTCTAGATCATTCTTGAGAATTATATTTCAAGCGATTTCTATCGATTTAAAATATTCAGAGGGATTTTAATGAGTTTAAAAAGATTTAAGTGGTTTTATTGAATCTCCAAGGTTTGCAAGGTATTTTAAAGATTTCTAGGGATATGAACGAATTTTTTTTCAAGAAAATGTAATGAATAAGTTTGATTAAATTTATTTTTAAGGATTTCGATTGATTTCTATTTATTTTTACTTATTTTAATAGATCTTAAGGAATTTTGTCAGATTTACGGGATTTTTGTCATGTAATTTTAAAGATATCAGAGGATTTCAAAGATTTTTTCTAAAAAATATGAGGGTGGCGACTTGACCGGGAAATGACTGGGAATTTAATTAAAACCCGATAACTTTTTTCTGATGCCAAAAAATTCAAGTTTTCATTATTTTAATAATATTGGTCAATTTAGAAAAGTTTAAAAAAGTAAAAACTAATTTTATCTACCGTTGTAGGACATACGAGTGAAAATATTTCACTTGGAAGAGGGAATTTTTGACATGGAGCAGGAATTTTTTAAAAGAATTAAAACTGGGATTTAGAAGAAAGGAGTTGAAAAAATCCGATCCAAGTCAAAATTCGTCATTTTAATTGAAAATACATCTATTTTTTAAAATTTAACTACTTTGTTGAAAATCAAAATTTTAACTTACAATTTCACTATACCAGTAGAAAATGTAACTATTTTTCTGAAAATCCTTTTGTTTGTTGTTAAAATTTTATCTTTTTGGGACAAAAATTCAACTATGTGGTTAAAAATTTATATTTTGTATTAAAAAATGATTGAAAATTTACCTTTTTTAAATTACATTTTGTTGTTGTTGTTGAAAGTTTAACTATTTCAGTTGAAGATTCATTCAAGATCATTCATTTTCTGTCGACGTTTGATTTTTTCTAGTTTAAAATTCAACTATTGGCTTTAAAATTTGTCTCCTTTGATTGAAAATTCAACTATTTGGTTTAAAATGAATGTTTTTTTGTTAAAAAAATGTATTTTTTGGCTGAAAGTTAATCTTTTTATTTGAAAATTAATCCTATTCTTTGAAAATACATCTTTTTGGTTAAAAATTTAACTATTTTAGTTAAATAT